>JAHDVE020000603.1:0-26176 GCA_022606495.2 Halesus radiatus | reverse complement strand
TTTATATCATGTATAAACCAAATTGGTTTATACACATCATTGGTTTATACACATCATTGGTTTATACACATCATTGGTTTATACACATCATTGGTTTATACACATCATTAGTTTATACACATCATTGGTTTATACACATCATTGGTTTATACACATCATTGGTTTATACACATCATTGGTTTATACACATCATTGGTTTATACACATCATTGGTTTATACACATCATTGGTTTATACACATCATTGGTTTATACACATCATTGGTTTATACACATCATTGGTTTAACCAATGATGTTTTTTTAACTTTAAATTTATTGGGAAACAATAATTATTCGTCCAATAAATTTTATTTCGAGTTCATAACTAATTTTTTTTGGAAGCCTACATTATTTGCAAAGTTCAATTGATTGATATTTTCGTCAGTTAAATTAAAATATGGTTGAGCAAACAAGGAAACTCCATCTTTATGGAAAAATATCTATGAAATTAATAATTTAACACAATTTGTGTACTTTTGCGTTTTTTTTTTTTAAATTTACTTTAACTACACAAAGCAGGCCTTGAGAAAAATGTTTTCCATTGAGACCTAAGTCATATTTGGGGATGCTGCGTAGAGTTTTAAGTAGAGGAAGCAGGGAAAGTTTTGGAAATGAAAAGGTTTGAGAAGTTGGTAGGAATCTAAACGTATCAATACATCCCTTGGACTCCGGTGTAAGGCGATGGATCGAGAGAGTCTGGCTAGATAAGTCAAGGGGTCTCTCTCAACCAGCCTCTCTCAGCCTCAGACGCATCCGTCGCTAAGACGTGGGTAAACCTTACACCATGCACCCGGGCACTCCTGCTAACTCACCAAACGTAGCTAACCACTAGGGGTGACTTATGGCAGAGGTGTTGATTATTCAATAAATGTTTCCCGGGGCGACGGTGCCCATACCGGCTTCCCAAATTGAAAGACTGATTTCTTAATGACGCAAACATCAGTTGATAACAAAAAATATATGTATTATTTAAAAGGCTTCCCAAAAAAGTTAAAGGTTCAAATAAATTATTCTTTCATAATAGAACATGTATTTAAAAAAAACTCTTAATCGTATATAGAGGTCCCTGATAAATAATTAGAATACTTAGAAGGGCAGACCCATGCGATGGAAGGTGGGTTCATATATAATATGTATTTCATGGTATTTTTTGCTTGTTTTGTGTCACCAAATGGAGGTTTTATCTCTCAGCCCGCATCGTGTTTTAGTCTTCTTTCTGATCTCTGGAAGCATTCGCTGTCAAATGGGTCCCAAGCACGCTAGCTTTGTATTCGTGAATTAAATCGCCAACGTTATCAAAATGGATTAAGCTGAAATGAATATAAAAATATGCTCACTAGCTATTTTCATAATCTTCATAAGTAGGACTATAAGAACCTTATTTTTCGTATGCCTTTTGGCGTACAGATTTGGATATAATCACATAACTTGCTGTAAAACTCCAAAAAATTAGTTATTACTGCATGTGGCCTCACAGACTAAATACCTGGGATATTTAGAAAATTATTTACGGGTAGATCTTTTTTTTTAAATATCCTATTTGCTTTCTAAATATGATTACGTAAATAAAAATAAACAAAAGCAAAACATTTAAAAAAAAAACTTTTTTTCGGGTCGATATTTTAAATTATGTACGGCAAATTTGTGTTAAAACGTAAATTAGTAGTTTTTAATTTAATTTTAGTTCACCATAATGCTAATTTTAATATATTTTTTAATTTTTATTTTTTATTTGCAAACAAAAAGTTGTCCAAGGAAGCGAAGCTAGCAGTCCAAAATGGAGTGCTGATTCCAACCTTGATGTATGCCAGTGAGGCATGGAACTGGCAGAGGACGGATGAAAGTAGACTGAATGCTGTAGAAATGAGATCTCTGAGACGAATGTGTGGTAAAACCATGTATGATCGAGTGAAAAATGAGATTCGTAAAGAATGCAAGGCTGATGTAAGCGTAGTGAGCAAGATTAAGAAAGGGATGCTTAGATGGTTTGGGCATGTAGAGCGAATGAACGAAGAAAGGAGTGTAAGGAGAATATATGACGCGAATGTGAATGGAAGAAGAAGCCGGGGACGCCCGAGGAAGACGTGGCACGATCAAGTGAATCAAATACTCGAGTCGGGCCATGTCAGAAGTCGGAATAACAGAAGAGAACGTATGAGGCGTTGTATATGAAGCAAGAAGTGTATGCCAAGATCGAGTTGTTTGGCGGTCCTTCCTCTCTGCCTACCCCTGCGGTGAAACGGCGTGATGGTTAGTTAGTAGTTAGTTAGTTAGTTAGTTAGTTAGTTATTTTATATTTTACTATGTTTTCAAAGCAGTAAAACTTTTTTTTAATCACCGTTATTCCCCAAATAATCCTTAAAAGTGTGTCTTAAATCGCGAAAAATTAATTCCTTTAATGGGCTATATTTCATGATGTAAAACAAAAATAAATAAATTACTTCTCATACGTACTAGATATTTACCAAACATTTTGATGAAAAAAAATATAATTAGGTTTAGGTGAGTATTTTAGCCTCAAATCCAAAATTAAGTCTTATTCAAATAACGTGGTGTTATAGTAAGTGAAATTGTTAAAAAAAAAAATTATTTATAATAATATTTGAATTAAATTATCGCCAAAAAAATCAAGCTTTGCATCGGTATCCTGTAGAGAAATTAAAAAAACTAAAATATTTTGATGGTTATTTGTGAAACGCGTTCTTTCTTTTTGTCAGAGTCAACGTCTTAGGACGGGTTTTCCCCCAAATATATAAATTACGCCTCGTGTATCTACCGGATCATCCAACTTTTTCCTGATACATCGGAGAAATTATTAAACCAAAACATTCATGTATAAATAGACACATAAAACTTACTAAGCAACAAACTTGTGTACATTAATTTGAGATTGTATTCGAGTAAGCAAGGTGATCTAGCTAAAGGTGACAAAATAACTATCTGCTTACTAGCAATCCTCAGACGGAGAAAGTTCTCGGAGCGTAAGCTTTTAACAAGCGGAAAACATCCGTCCGCGCTCGTGCGGGCGTACCTAACACGAGCGTGCGCCAACACGCTCGGGTTATCACGCTCGTGCGCCGGTGCCCGCACGCGCTCGGCTCAACCTGCCCTCACTGCTTAACCACCCAATCCGGTCTAGCTTGATGTGCTCATTGCACTATACTCGTAGCGATAATATTGCTTTAGGATTACTGGTTGCGTTCCGGGTACCGAGAAATTTATGCACCCACAGGAGCGTGCTCTGGTGCATTTGTGGGACTGTGAACGAATTTGCATTCTCATATCGATATCAGTTGATACGTAAATTTCAAGAAACTAACATAACACGATATACCTCTAATTTAAATTTTAACAAAAATGTCTTCTTTGCATTCACGGGTATATTTTTCCGAAGTAAACAATTTACTAACATACGAGTACATGTATTTATTTACACCACTTTATTTGAGTTTAAGCCATCGAATAAACAGTTTAAATATCAACGCCACTATTTTCGACTCGAAATATCCGTCGTGAGCTATTATGTCTTGAAATGTCTATTTTAATGTCATAAATGAGACATTCGACATTTTTCAAACGTAAAACAAGAAGATAGATTTCTGAAAAGAGCTACATATTATGCAATCCCAATAGAAGTTGGGTAGAAGAGCTTGAATTGGCGATTTTATTTGTATTTGCAATTCCAGCGAGTGAAATTATTAAGGAGAACCACTAAACCTCTCTGAAAATATCGAATAATTATTTCATTCATTCCAAATCATTTTAAACACCTGCTACCATTATCGTTTTCTTTTCTGTGTCTTTTCGGTTTCGTGTTTTGATTTGGGAGTTGTTAATATTATTTTCAATTATTAAAAATGTATTACAATGAGGTTAATAAGCTTCAATAAGTAATTCCAAAAAAAAATTATATTATTCTTATACTTGTAGAAAACGTCAACAGAAGTCCCGTATAAATAAAAATCGGATAGGTATATCCGAGACACTATCTAACGATTATAAATAAATTCGGGCAAAACCTTGAAGTTTTTTTACAGTAACTCCACACAGGAGACCAAGGAGGAAACAATTTTCCTCAAGGCCTATATCATCTTTGGGGATGCTGTGTGGAGGATCTTTTAGAGAATAGGAAGGAGTGAACTTGGGTCTTGAAGAGACCCATGTTATAGGATGGAGGAAACAGAGAGGCTGGCAGATCATTCCACAGCCGAGTTGTTGAACACAAGAACGAATCGTAGAAGCGACCCGTTCTCATGTGACAAATGTCAACCGTGTGCAAATGTTGGGCGCGCGTTTGGCGTGTTTCCCGACTATGCACCGGTGCCGAAGGGATCAATGACGCCAGTTCCTCGGAGCATCTTCCATTAAAATACCGGTAGAACAAGGACAGCATTCCCACTTGACGTCTGTGCTCCAAAGATCGCAACCCGTTTGTTAAGATAGGCGAACCTATCAAACGGACCGCCCGTTTCTGCACAGAGTCAAGGGTTTTTTTCAGATATTTTGGGACTCCTGACCAGAGGTGGGTGGCGAATTCTACAGTGGGGCGCACTTGCGATATGCACAGGGTCAGCAGTTGTGTACTATTAAAGTATCTGCGGGCTCTGTACAATACGCCCAGCTTCTGAGAGGCTAACTTTACTCGGGTTTCGATGGAGACCCCATACCTGAGCTGATTACTTAAGGTTACACCAAGCATATCAATGGAGGGCTTGTTGGGAAGATTGCTTCCATTAAAGGAGACTAGATTGTCATTTCGATCCCTTTTAGACGTAATCAGACATGATTGGGTCTTTGAAACATTAAATTCGACGAGGTTATTCTTACCCCAAGAGGAGACCCTCTCGAGGTAACCGTCCATTCTCTGCTTCAAAGCCCTCCGAGCCGTTGGAGTTTGTGTGTCCTTTGGGGGCTTGTCAAACAAAAGCAATCATGGACTGTACTGTCATCCGCGTAACAATGGATTGGTGCACATGTCAAGAGGTCATTGATGTGCAACAAAAACAATGTCGGAGATAGAACCGATCCCTGTGGGACGCCAGCATTTATTGAATGCGAGGAACAGATGAAACCATCAGCAACCGTCTGAATCGATCTCTCCCTCAAAAAGTCGGCAATCCACGTACACAAGGAAACGGGAAGTCCGTAAGAAGGCAGTTTGTTGACAAGTCCTCGGTGCCAAACCCGGTCAAAGGCCTTAGAAATGTCCAGTGAGACCGTTTGAATCTCACCATAACGTTCCAGACACCGCCCCCGAACATGCGTCACATACGCGAGAAGATCACCGCACGAGCGGTTCCGCCGGAATCCATACTGGCGGTCGTTAATGATTTTGTTCTTCTCGAGGTATGTAAGCAGTTTGTCGTTGATCACGCGTTCCATCACCTTGGACAGAACTGATGTGATCGCTATGGGGCGGTAGTTGGCCGGGTTGGAGCGGTCACCTTTTTTAGGTATAGGATGAATGACCGCTTTTTTCCAACCAGAGGGCACAGAGCCACATTTCAGGGACATTTTAAAGAGCTTGTATAAAAAAAGTTATATAAAAAAAAAAAGTTATATAAAAAAAAATATTAAAAATGTATGGGAACTAATAGATGATGATTTTGACAGTTCTTAAAAATCGAAATATGATATCGATAAAAATGACGGGATGGATTGGAGTAGCCGTAGCTCGGTTGGCATAGAGCGCAGGTCCCGGATATCCCATGAAGTCCTAGGATCGAATCCCATTATCCCGTTATCCTTTTCTTTTCTATGCCTTTTTGGTTTTGTGGTTCGATTTGGGAGTTGTTAATATACTATTCAATGATTGAAAACATTTTAAACAATTCAAAAACATGTCCATTCCGTATTATTATTAATATATCGAATACTACGTAAACATTCCAAATCATTTAATCACGTCGAATACTTTATCATTACAAATCATTTACAACATTTTGAATGCACATCCATTCCAAATTATTTGTATTACGTCGAATACTACGTAAACATTCCAAATCATTTAATTACGTCCAATATTTCATCATTCAAAATCATTTAAAACATTTCCAATACATATCTATTTCAATTTTTTTCAATACATCGAACACTACTTATATATTAGAAAACATTTTGAGCAAGTCGAATACTATTCCAATCCAAATAATTTTAAACATTTCGAATACTTCAAATTATTTATAATGTATGGAATACTACGTAAACATTCCAAATCATGTAATCTCGTCGAAAACTTTATCGTTCCAAATTATTTAAAATGAGTCGAATACTTTTCCATTCCAAATAATTTTAAACATTTTGAATTCGATCGCTTTTTAATGGATATCTCGATTTTACCCATCGCCATCGCCACGATAAAGTTATAAGTATTTAAGTTTTTGTATGTCCTACCCAATTTCAAGTGATCCCACCTCAAAGTTTGAAGTAAAATTCAATCAAATTAAACAATTAGCATCGACCTTTCGGAAAATCTGTCCAAAGAGTCCCACGCAGTAATCAACTCCCCAGAATCTCCACCTCAATTTTAAAAGTTACATTTTTATAATTCATTAATGATTTTATGAATAAAATATTCTGCGGGCAGGCTGACGAGAATATCTAGGCCCAAATTTTAATCATTAAAATGTGTTTTCTTACCTCTTTTTCTTGGTAACGTTTTCGGATTCTAGCTATGGATACAGACTTTCTCAATAATAATAATAACAACAGTTAACTTATACAGTGCAGTTTCGGGAAGGTTTACCTCAAGTTTTAAATTAAATAACCTAACCCAATAAAAGAGAAAAGAAGAACAAACATATGTCTGTATGCAAATTAAAGCTATGGTTTAAGATACTAATTGTTTTTGTATTTAATTCGTAAGAATCCTTTTTTTTTATTTAAATAATTCAAATAATTCAGCGAGCGGTCCGTTTGATAGATTCGCCTATCTATTAAGAAACGGATTGCGATTTTTGGAGCACGGGCGTCATGTGGGAATGCTGTCCTTGATCTACTGGTATTTTAATGGAAGATGCTCTGAGGAACTAGCGTCATTGATTCCTTCGGCACCAGTGGACAGTACGGAAACACGGAAAATACGCGCCCAATATTTGTACATGGTTGACATTTGTCACATGAGAATGGGTTGCTTCTACCAACAGCTCGGCTGTGGAATAGTCTGTCGGTCTCTGTGTTTCCTCCCTACTACAATATGGGTCTCTTCAAGACCCAGATTCACTGCTTCCTATTCTCTAAAATACCCTCCACACAGCATCCCCGAAGATGACATATTTTGCTCAGGGTTTTCTGTGTGGAGTTACTGTAAAAAATAAATAATTAAGTAATGTTTTTTTTATATTCTGCAAGTATTTTTGCTTTATTTTATTACGACAGCTGTTTTGACGTTGTGACGTTTTCAAACTGTGTTGGAAATTGGTTTTGAAAGCCTAAATATCTGTTACAATTATAAAAAAACTATAATATTTGCAGAACATAATAATAACATTATTAAATTTGATTTATACAAAATTTAAAAAAAAAGTACCACACAAAATGAGTGCCAACTGCTCTCAACCATATGGAGCCACTGAGACTATGGTATTCCCAGTTGGGGTCTGTTATGAGGCTGAGTATCGAGAAGAGGAAGGAGATGGGAAAAAGGAGGGTGGGGAAGTAACTGATTATTCAGATGTGGTCACCAAACACGGCTAAAGCCATTTCAACGTTTCGATTCTGAATGGTGGTCTTTTACCAGGACGATACTGACAGTATCTACCACTCTGGAACGTGCCGCAATGTTTTATAGTTAACTGTGAAATAAATTTAATTGATTTTGAACCCGCAACCTTCGGATTCGTAACCGAGGATCTTAACCACTCGACCACGGAGACACCGTTCTCAATCACTTTGTTCTTGAAAACCTTTCCATTATCCAAGAAGACGATATAAAATTGAAGATCTAGTTAATACTTAATATTCCGTAAACTTTAACATCTAAAAATATGAAGAGATAAACGAATCACTTCCAACGCAAGTATTTTAATGCCATCAAATTACCGAAAAGCACACCTATTACGTAGTATCCGGCGATGCCTATGAGAAGTTTATGTGATTATGAAGAGCGGGGATCTCCTAATTGCTTAACAGAGTATTTCCGATTACATTAACTTTAATGCTCCAAATAGCTGGATGAACATTTTTATACGATCCGTAGGAAAAAAAATGGTTTAAAAATATATATATTCACGATGTAACAGCACGTATCCGACAGACTCTAACCAGCGATTCCTTTGCATATTCGGACTAAAAAATGTAGATGTTACTTGGTTGTCCGATGAAATATATTTTTTATTTCTATCACAGAGCGCGTATCACGTAATCTATTACGACGTGGTGCAATTTGATCAGTTGCGGCGTGTATCGGAAAAATATGATTTTTAATATTTCTATTTTTAGTGCTGACAATTCGTGGTGAAATTCCTTTAAAATTATTAATTTTCTGGTCGTTATTAATGGTTGGTAAGATTTTTCAGCAATAAGGAACTCCAGTGTAAAATATAATGGGTTTAAAAATATGTATTAATTGATAAACTAAAGTTCTTTAAAACTTAAGACAAGATTTTTTTTTGTGCATAGTGCAAAGGGTAACAATTATTATTTTTATAAACAATAATTATTAATCTAATGTGCAGGTTCGAGTCCTGCCGGCGACATTTATCTTTGCTCGGAAGGTTTTTTCAATTTGGATGAGTGTTTTAGATTAATAATTATTGTTTATAAAAATAATAATTGTTACCCTTTAAAAATATGTGTTCATATAGATCAGCTAACGCCGATTCTGAATATATAACTTTCATTAGATATAATTAATTATACGTAAAATTACAAATCGTTATTTAAAAGCGCAAAAAAAGTCATTTCATCAAAGCGCCATGCTGTGTTGGTATCATTGCTTTTGGACATTTTAATTTTTCACTTTTTTTGTATGTATTTTTTAGTTTTGGAACGCATTTTAAAAGTTAATTTGGGTGACTTTAGGCTCTATAATAGGTGTTCAATATAAATAACTATTAATAGTGAAATAAATTAGAGTACTGATGAAAAAACCAATTAAAAAAATAACTTATTTAAGTTTATAAACCTCATTGTAATATTTAATCATTGAAAATATAATATTAACACATCACAAAACAAACACGAATCCGAAAAAAACAACAGAAAAATAAAAAAGATATCAGTCGCATCTGGGGCTCGAGCCCAGGACTTCTGTCTATCCGGAACAACCGCTTTACCGACTAAGCTAATGAGGCCCGTTCAATTTACGCCATCTTCACCGATATCATACTTCACGTTCAAAACTTGCTAATATTATCCTCCATTTTAAATCCCATATTATTGGCTGCTATCCTTATGATGATCGCAAAGTTCTACCCGAACACAATTGCAATCGGAATAGAGTCTCGGATATACCTATCCGATCATTATTTATATGAGAAATCTATTGATTTTTTTACAAAGAAATATTCCTTTTTTTTACTAATAACGCACCATAATATTGCAACATTGTAGAGCCGTACATTTAGTATAAAATGTTACCTATTTAGTAAATAATGTTAAGCTTGCAAGAGCATTTCTGTCAAACAGCAATTGAGGCGCTTAAAACGAGAGAGGCTTGTTCGCCTTTTGAGTAGTTTTGAGAAAAATGCTTTTGAAGTTTTTCAGAATTTTGTTAATCCTTTCATTTCATCAATCGATTTTGATTTCGCTGATGCAAAACAAACTTAAGCCACAAAAAAATTAATTTGTAATTTATATCATATAATGAACTTTTCTTGGTTATTGATTTATTTTAGTAACATCATAATGTGCACTGAAAACCAACAGTTTTACTGACGTTAATATTTCAATAAAATCTCATTTCTCCTCTGTTCACATCATGGTTTAAAATGCTAAAAAACTACGTTTTTTAACAATTATTAATTTCGTCTTCATTTGAAGACAATACAAAAGTAACTTAATTAAATAATTGCTTTTTCAAACGCTAAAGTTTATTTATAATGGAGAAACAATAAATTAAAATAACAAAAATTATCTTTTTTATAAACAATAATTATTAGCCTGAAACACTCATCCAAATTGAAAAAACCTTCCGAGAAAAGATAAATGTCGCCGACAGGACATTTACTGATTAATTTACTGATCGGTTTCTGATTATTTCAATAAACAATTTGATTTCATGTTATTTTTTTGTTTGTATTCGGAATAAAACCGTTATTTGTTTGTTATGACTACCTGTTATATTATATATGATTAAAAACTAATAAGCAAAATTCTAGATAAATAGTTTTTATTCCTGCGTTACCGGTCTGCACTTTCACAGGTCCACAGGTGTGCAAATGTTAGGAAACGCTGATTTAGGTAATGACTATGACTATGACTATGTCATAACAAACAAATAACGGTTTTATTCCGAATACAAACAAAAAAATAACATGAAATCAAATTGTTTATTGAAATAATCAGAAACCGATCAGTAAATTAATCAGTAAATGTCCTGTCGGCGACATTTATCTTTTCTCGGAAGGTTTTTTCAATTTGGATGAGTGTTTCAGGCTAATAATTATTGTTTATAAAAAATAATTGTTACCCTTTGCGCTATGCACAAAAATCTTATCGTAAAAACTTTAGTTTATCAATTAATAAATACAAAAATTATCCTCAAATTTGAGAAAAGTAAGGAAACTAACCTGATTTTTTCGGTTCATCGTTTGATCGTTTGTAGGGTTTTTTTCTGAATATTACAGAGGTCCATGATCCTACCTATACGTGATTGTCGAGTAGTGAAACTCATATTTTGTTAAATATTAAGACAGAAAAAAGCACGCGATTTGACCAACTCTTAGTTCATACTAATTAGGCCGTTGAGTTCCTATGGCACATACTTTATTACAGATTCCGTCTATGACATACAATTAACATGATGTTTTCTGAACTTATCGCCGCAATATTGACTGTCGAGTCTGGGCGGAACGAATATATAACCGTTGTCTATAAAAGTCTACAAATATAAAATTTAAGTCAAATGGCGCTTAAGCTTATCTGGTTCTCAGCGCCTCAATTTAACTTTGCAAAAATAAAACGAGATGTCTTGTTGTTCTTCGTTAAGAAATTAAATCTTCGGCTCCGCATGTATTTCAGGCACGAGATAAAAACACAACAAATTAACAATTTTTATTTAATTCACAGGGTCCAAGAAACAGACGGCTCCTACTTCGAGAGCTTCACCGCCCTGTCGTGGAAGCAGGAGAACCGACGTCTGGGCGCGCTGAGGGCGGGCGAGGCCAGGGCGGAGCTGCCGCCCCCGCTCGAGGCCGCCCTCGGCCTTCCACGCCGCAACGAGGATATACCTCCCCACGAGAGGGAGAACCTCTATGTCGAGGTAGGTCTACTGTTGTCAATCACTGTGCGATGAAGGTTACTTCACGACTTTATATTATGCTCCGTAGTCCAGTGGCTAAAACACCTAACAACTCACAATAAACTAGCGCCATCAGCAGAAAATGATTCCGGACGCGTCTACAAAAAATAATGGCATTCGCGACTTGGATGGGCTACACCTTTTCACCTTATTTACTTACCAGTGTATCCTTTATCCTGTGTTTCCTCCTTCGTGTTTATTTGGGACCCAACCGTTTCTCCCCGTTACGAGCATTCGGATTGGTTATTTGTGTAGGTACTTAGAAAAGGATTTGCATACCTTAATGTTTTTATTACAAGTTTATTTTCTCAGTTTTCGGAAGCAAAAATACGCCGTTTACATTTTATTTTAAAAGTGTTGCAATCTAACGCCGATTTAAATTTTTTGTAGAAAAATAACCTTCGTGTGACATTCAATGATAAATATATTCACCATTTTATAAGCTACCCTTGTCAGGGAAATAGAATACTTAAGTAGAATGTGGTTTCGCTTTTAAAATACTAACTTATGGATTACGTAAAGAGTAACAAAATAAATTCATAAAGGGGTAACTGGAGGGATGACGCTTATGTTAATGGTTTGACTCTTAAAATCATTGGTATTCACTTTGTGGCGTCATTATTAATAAATTAATTAAAAATTACTTTATAATCAAAACTTTATTAATATATACAAATCAACATGTTTCGAGAGCGATGCTTTCCTCATCAGGAATATACAGACTACTAAAAAATAATAATGTCAAGTATGGACAAATGATAAACATAGAACACAAGAACGTAAGAGTAGACAAATGATAAACATAGAACACAAGAACGTAAGAGTAGACAAATGATAAACATAGAACACAATAACGTAAGAGTAGACAAATGATAAACATAGAACACAATAACGTAAGAGTAGACAAATGATAAACATAGAACACAATAACGTAAGAGTAGACAAATTATAAACATAGAACACAATAACGTAAGAGTAGACAAATTATAAACATTGAACACAATAACGTAAGAGTAGACAAATTATAACATAAACAAAATATGATTAAAGTAGGTAAGTAATTAATCAAAAATTATTATAAAAATTTGGATAACAAATTTACATTAGAAATTAAAAAAGAAATTATTTGTGTTATTAATATTAACATAAAAATAAATACAAGGAGAACTATTTAAAAAATATATGTTTGATTGTTAATTAGGTTTAATTTTACTATTAAATCTTTATTTCGTAAATTTTCGATAATATTATAGGTATTGAAAAACATTAAAAATAATTTGTCGCTGATATAGATTGACTATTAAATACTCGATTTAAATTTTATAATTTTAAAGGAATTAAAAAAAATCATCCGATTCCAACAAAAAGGATTAAAATAATTTTTAAGAACTGTTCATTTTGTTAGTGTTGGTGTTTTGATGTTTCTTAAATTTGAAATATCTCGAAGTAAAGGTTTAGTACGCCGTTAAAAAGTCGTAAAATTTGAAGGAATTAAAATTATCAACAGTCTGGCGGAATCGCTCTTTATTTCCATGCGAATTAATGTGCTTTATCTGCTAATTAAGATTTAGAGCAAATAACTTTTTACCTACATAGGTATACATGGAATTATATGGAAGGCCATGATCATGAAATCCCAATTAAAACAAATAAGAACACGCAGTTTCTTTAAACGCGTTGAGGACTGAACGCGGTTGACGCTAACAAAAAGTTGTCCAAAGAAGCGAAGCTAGCAGTCCACAATGGAGTGCTGATACCAACCCTGATGTATGGCAGTGAGGCGTGGAATTGGCAGAGGAAGGATGAAAGCAAACTGAATGCCGTAGAAATGAGATCTCTGAGACGATTGTGTGGTAAAAACCATGTATGATCGTGTGAAAAATATTGAGATTCATAAAGAATGCAAGGCTGATGTAAGCGTAATGAGTAAGATTAAGAAAGGGACGCTTAGATGGTTCGGGCATGTAGAGCGAATGAATGAAGAAAGGAGTGTAATAAGAATGTATGACGCGAACGTGAATGGAAGAAGAAGCCGGGGACGCCCGAGGAAGACATGGCACGAACAAGTGAATCAAATACTTGAGTCGGGTCATGTCAGAAGTCGGAATAACAGAAGAGAATGTATGAGGCGTTGTATGAATGCGAATGAATCAGGAAGTGTATGCCAAGATCGAGTTTTTTGGCGGTCCGCCCTCTCTGCCTACCCCTGCGGAGAAACGGCGTGATGGTTAGTTAGCTTGTTAGTTAGAGTTTCTTTAAACAAAGAAAATAAGTCCATGTATACTGTTTATCCTGATGAAGGAAGCTTTACTTCTAATACATGTAGATGTTTATATATTAAAACAGTTGTGTAAACAAAGTACTTCCTATTAATTATAAAAATAAGTCTAATTTACCCTTCATATTTAATTATTTTTCAAAAACTGTTATAAACATCAACACAGTGCAAAAGCGATAAAAATTACAAAAAATATAGTGAGCATTTTTTTCCTTTTTTTTATCTTCTACGTTCTTTTATAATTTTTCCAATTGTCAGCATGTTAATATAATTAATATAATAAATCCATACTAGGTTTTGCCTATTGCAGAGCTGCAATTGGTTATGAATAGTTGTGTATGTGTGTTTAAATGTGGATGAAGCAAGGAGTGTGTGTGTTAAAAATAATTTTTGAAACGAATATTTGTAAAAATATTTCTACCCACCCTCCTACCCCTACTCCTACTCCTACTCTTACTCCTACTCCTACTCCTACTCCTACTCCTACTCCTACTCCTACTCCTACTCCTACTCCTACTCCTACTCCTACTCCTACTCCTACTCCTCATCCTACTCCTACTCCTACTCCTACTCCTACTCCTACTCCTACTCCTACACCTACCCTACCCCTACCCTACATCTACCCTACATCTACCCTACATCTATCTAGTAATAAATCCATATATTTACACTAGACTTCATAGAAAGTAACTATACTCCATTAGTTACCATGAAACAGGCAGCCGCCTAGTATGGTAATCTAATGTATCTACTCCATGTAAATGTCTGCATTAAATATTATGTATTTTATAAATAAATAAAATAAGCATAATTATATGACATATAGGTAAAACATGTTGTAAATAAAATCTCAAGGGGGTGGAATTTCAACAAAGGTGATCTCACCGGCTTGTACGATTCAATGAGCCGGGTGGACTGGCAAAACCTCTTCACATTTGATACAGTAGATGAGGCGGCGCAATATTTCTACACTTGTATTTACGATGTATTTGATTCATGTTCTCCCAAAAAAAAATGCAGGCAGTGGTGGTCGCAAATATCCGAAATGGTTTTCGAGAGAAGTCATTTCGAATATAGAGATCAAGCATGCCCTTCACAAGCGTTGAAAGGCAGGAGGACTTCGGAGTGAATACGATCTGTTTAGTTTTTACCGGGCATTGGTTAGGCGCGAGGTTCGAGTGGCCTATCGAGCTTACATGTCTGAAATCGAAGGTAACATCATGCACGATCCCAAGATGTTCTGGCATTACATAAAAACCCTTCGGAAGGATGGTGGTCTTGAAGATACCATGATGAAAGGTGATCAGGAATTTCATGGCTCGGGTGTGGCAAACGCGTTTGCTGATCATTTTCAATCTGTCTACAGTAGAGACCCTCCACTTCTAGATATTAATAATGCTGCCGCATTTAATACCAGAGGAGCCTCTAACATTGACTTATGTATATTTACGGAATCTGATGTTATGAATGCCATAAGACACATGAAGAACTCGCACTCTATCGGCCCCGACTTCGTTCCCGTATTCTTTATTAAAGTTTGCGCTGAATTCCTTAAAGCACCTTTATCTTGTATATTTAATCTAGCTATTAGTACCTCCACTTTTCCAGAATTATGGAAAATTTCAAAAATATGTCCTATTTTTAAAAATGGTTCCAAAAAGTCAATCGAGAATTATAGACCTGTTGCCATACTTTCAGCTCCTGCTAAACTATTTGAAAAACTAATCCATAAATTCATTGTACCTCAAATAGACGCATATATTATCCCCGAACAGCATGGTTTCAGAAAAGGAAGATCTACGGAAAACAATCTCATGGTTTTCACTGACTATGTTGCTAGGTCCCTAGATAGTGGATACCAAGTAGACTGTTCGTATAATGATTTCTCCAAAGCCTTTGATACCGTGAATCACGATATCTTACTAACAAAACTTGCCCAAATGGGTTTCTCCCTACGTATGCTAAAGTTTTTTAGAAGTTATCTCAAAAACCGGAAGCAATTTGTCACACACGGAATTTTTCAATCCACTGATTTTCTTGTTTTTTCTGGGGTCCCCCAAGGGTCAATCCTAGGGCCTCTTCTCTTCTATATTTCCATTAATGACATTGCTAAAGTCATCCGTTTTTCTCGCTTTCTCCTTTTCGCTGACGATCTCAAATTATTTCTACTAATCAGAAATATTTTAGATTGCCTACGTCTTCAAGCTGACATTGATAACATCTCTGAATGGAGCCTACGAAATCAGCTTCATTTCAATATCTCAAAATGCGTAGTCCTGTCTTTCACCAAAGAATTTAGTCTCACCTACCACAGATATACTATGCTCACCCATAATCTCAAACGTATTTCTACTATAAAAGATCTTGGAATCGTGTATGAAAGTAAATTTACGTTTAGTGTTCATGTCGAAGGGGTATGTCAATCTGCATTAAAAATGTTAGGATTTGTCATTCGGACCGTGAGGGTTTTTCGGGATACTCGTACTCTTAGAATATTATACTTCTCTTTAGTCCGTAGTAGGCTGGAGAGTGGGTCGGCTATTTGGAATCCTCACGAGACGGGGTGCTCCCTCATGTTAGAGAGGGTTCAGAAAAAGTTTTTGAGATTTCTTTACATGAGGGAGTACGGACTCTATCCGTGACTTTATCCAACTAACTTTCTTCTGGGCATGCTTGGATTTCACTCCCTGCAGCTCAGAAGAGAGGGGTATGCCGCTACCCACTTTTTTAGACTACTGCGAGGCTCCATAGAGAATTCAGCTATTTTGGAACGCATAAGTCTTTATGTTCCCGATGACTATCTAAGACAGCGTCGTCATAGATTATTCTATCTTCCTACCTGTAGAACCAACCTGCCAATGGTTCTCCCGGTGGGGAGCAGTATATTGCTCCTGAACAAAATCTCACAGGATATCGACATTTTGCGTCAGTGAGGAAAGATTCAAAAGGGAAATTCTATTGATTCTTGAAAGAATCTCTTCTCATTGACGCGATCTTCACCACTGCCTGAATTTATGTAAATATTTCTGATTTTTTTTTCATTTTTAGTATATTTCTTTTTCCTTGTACATTGTTTTACAAATATTAAATAGGTACCTGTAATTTCTTTTACGTATTAGATATAACATGTTTGTAATTGTTTTAGAAATTAAATAGACGAGGATTTTATAAAACTAATCGTTTTACAAAACAAAGCCATGCGAATAATTTTAAGACCAAACAAATATTGCAAAGTTAAAAAAATGTTAATGGATCTAAAACATGCTGTATTTTAAGAAAATTATATACTTTAATGTAATAGTTTTTCTGTTTAAAATGTTTAACAGCCAACAAAATTCTGAATTGTTGAGAAAAATTAATAAACATCAACACAGACATAACCACTCTAAAACAAGAAGAAATGAAATAAGACTTCCATTTGGAAAGAAAATAAAACTCATTACTATATAGAACCGTGAAGATCTTCCAAGAAATACCGGTTAATAAAAGAAGAGGAAAATGTTTTGAAATTTAAGAAGGAAGTGACGAAATACGTAAAGATATTATGTTCATATTAGAATACATGTAACCAATGTACTTGTGTTCTATTTTAAGTTAAATAGATAAAATAAAAAACGATGTAAGCGGGTATAAAATATTATAACATAACAGCTACTTCGTGCTTAAAATTATTGTAGGCCATGTGGAAAATATCCGCATTTACCGCGAGGCAGTAACCTAGTAAGTCTTCCCAGAGACACCACCATGGTAAGTAAGTTCTGCACCTGGGAAGAAACAGGAGCCTGTGTTGGCGGCCTCGCGTGATCAGGGAGATAAAATCCTATTTCATCCAGGATGTCAGGTGTTGATAATACACCGTTCAAGAGTTTATAAGCCATAAGCAGTAATGCTATATCTCTGCTAGAGCTTAGGCTGCAAATACCCAGCATTCCCGAGAGAAACGATGTTGAAAACAGTCATGGGTAAAAACCGAACTCTCCCATGTAGAGGAATCGTGAGAATTTCTTTTGAATTTTCTCAACCATTACATAGACGATGTCTTTTGGCCCCATACCTGAGATCCACTCTCCAGAATGCTTAGCACTAAACTAAAGTAAAGCGGCCTTATAACTCCAAGGTTTGTCAACTCCTTTGATCTGTGTATGACAAAACCCAACATTTTTGTGGTTGATTTGCAGATCTTTTCAATGTGAGCATGAAATGTTAAACTACCATCAAACACAGTTCCCAACTCTTTATAAGTTGTCATGTGCTTCAGAGACGTATATTTCGTATATTATGAAATATACGGTATTGTGTGACACCTTTTGACTGTCTAAGATTACACTGATATTATATCGTCCCATTGAGAGCATTTAAATTCCTATTCAAATTATCTAAAGACTCATTGATGTTGTCTAAATTCCCATTAAAACTGTCCATTTCCATTTGTGTTATTAAAATTTGAAGAGGTAATATCTATGTTCTTGTTCACATTTGAAAATCACATTTAAACAGTCTAAATATGAATAGATTGTACTAAAATCCCTCTTAATACTGTCTGATTTCCAGTACTATTATTAATAAATATACAATTGATGAATTTTAAATAATCTCTTCAAATGATTGGTATTCAGCTTGTCGCGTCATTATTAATAAATGAATTAAATAGTATGCTTTGTATTCACTACTTTATTAATATGTATATATCAACATGTATCGAAAGCGATGCGTTCCTCATCAGTATTATACAGAATACTAAAAAAATAATAATACCAACTATAGACAAATGATAAACATAGCACACAATAATGTAAGAATAGACAAATTATAAACATAAACAAAAATTGATTAAAGTAATTAATAAAAAATGTTAAGAAAAAATTATTATGAATTATTGAATAACAAAATTATATTGGAAATAAAAAATAAATTACTTTTATTATACGAAAATAAATCTAAGAATAGCTATTTTTAATACTAATTCGATTATTTTAAATAACCGATTTCATTAATTTTCCATCAATACTGTTTGCAATCACGTTGATTTTAATAATGCTATAACGCACTTGTTGTACTGATTATTATATTACCATTGAAGCAACCCGCACAGAATACACCAACAAATATAATAAAAAATAGTGTTTCGGTTTTTTTATGTATTTAAAAAAAAAGATAAAATAAAAATTTTCGGTCTGGAAAAAACAAATGGGAAATTCAGGTTTATTCGAAATCTTATAACACCAAATCAAACATTACAAAATACCATTTACATTAAATAAAATTAATGTCTGTAATTTTTTGTATTTTTTATATTATTACATGATGTTTCTTTTTCGTGAAAATATTATAATCAATTCACAACAATACTATTGCAATCTAGCAACGAGGCTTTGTTTGTACAAAAGCGAACAAGTAGCTCATAGATTAAAAACACAGATGTCAGCCTTAGTATTGATTATATATATTTAACCCTTCTCCGACAGATACAAGCAGAATCTAAGTTATAAAAGGCATTGAAACCATTATTCTTCTTATTTTTACTACAAACTAGCCAGCAATCAATTACTGTAAATTCTGTATCCATCAGAGCGGTTATTATTTTGGCATGTAGATTCAGCCTGTAGAAATTTATTGCTATAAATGGTGTAAATAATTTAAAAGATTATAAAAAAGAAACTCTTTCTTGAAAAGATCCTTCCCGTTTTAAGTCTCCGTATAATATATAATACTGACCTAGAAGACTAAATAATATCAACAACAGTTCAGGTTCTCCTCGTGTGTTCACGAAATACTGTAACATAATAAATCATTTGTAGTACACATCTTCCTTACTTTACACTACACATTCTATGCATAACGAAATATTGCTTATATTTTATTTAAATTTTAATGTAAAAAAAATAGAAATAAATAACGCGCTATATAAATATTATATTATTTTAATTACATATTGTAATTTTTTATTACATAATATTAATTACATACAATGCCAACTTATACCCGCTAAGCCACTGCAAGTAGCTTGTCAGCAGGAGTTTAGTTCAACAATATTTACAATAAATAACAATCATCATACAAATGTAGCGCAATAATGGAACAATGTAAGTGCATGCATGTTGTTATCAATGTACACAAGTTGGAAAAAATATGAAAACAGCATAACAGTTTTCTTATGAAAATACTAGACTCCAATTATGTAATATCGATTTAAATAATATTATTAAAAAAAATTAAATATCAGCAAAATTTTAATATTAAACAAATTCAGAAATAATAAAAAAAACAGTAGTACAGTTTTGTTACAGTTTTGACTTAATATAATAGTAACACTTAAATAATTTTAAAGATACCCGCAGCTACCAAGGAGATATACAATCAAGGAGACGATCATATTTGTTCAATAGACAATGGAAGAAAGAGCAAAATAGCATAAATACAGCGGATACAGACAATAATTTGATAATTTGTATAACGTCGTGAACAATCATCTCAAGGCTGCTGTACCTATATTACCTACTTCCTTGAGTCTATCTAATTATGTATAAATACATACAGAATTACGATTTCCACTTAAACACAGTTTGATTGAAGCATGATGAGATTTTGCACGCAGAGGACACCATATTAAAAACACTGCATATTGAATGATGTCGCAGTTGCTATTTTACTCGTCTTTACTATTAATGTTACATTTATTAGAACATTAGTGGCAAAAAAGAATTGGTATTTATTTTTTAATACATTCATTTATTGCTCAATTTTGACTTAAAAATCTACAGGTATCTAAATTCTCATTGAAACAGTCTCAATTCTAATGGGTAAGTACCTGAACTTACTTCAATTTAATAAAATTCGGCGAGTATGTGAGAAAAAAAGTTTATTACCTCCAAGAAATAAAGTAACTCCATTATAAAATGTTTAACACTCCTCCCAAATCAAATAATTCTTCTCACCGTAAGAAAGCGCGTGTAGAACTTGCCGATAAAACCAAAATTTCCCTCAGAACATTTCGCCGCAGGAAACCTTGTACGCTTCCGCCCCGTTTCGCTGGAAATCTAATTTTCCACACGAGATATGGAAATTTCCACGGAATTCCATCGCCCATACATTTTAAGTTCCTTCAATCATCGCCGGCTTCATTACTGTCAATGTCAACTGGTGTTAGTCGGATCTTTGCAGAGCTCTTCAAGCTGAAATCTTCCAATGTTTCGTTTTGGCCGTTTAGTGCTAGAATCTTCCATCCATCTTTCCAGGCAAGGTAGTACTTACCGGTAGTGAGCTTTATCGAAGCTTTTAATGTTAAAAGAAAAAAAATCGTACTCTTGAGTAGGTAGGTACTCGTATTTTTGATATTATATTGGGTTTTGTGCATTTCCACGGTTTCTTTATAATTTTAAGCCTTCCCTTATGGTGCTGGAAAATCGGTCAAGCTCCGGTGCTGTGTATTTTTAAGTGGGATAAAAATGAATAATTTACATCTTTTACTTATATAAATCATTTTATTAGAAGTAAGTACATATTTACGAGTAAATAAGTAAAATATTGTGTATACGTGCTGAAAACGAGGAAAAAACATCGGCTACGTTTGGTACGTTCATTACAATCGGCAAACCGCCGGCTAGTACTGACGACCGCGCATGGTGGTACGGTGAGCGAAACCCCGTACCCATCTCGCTCACTACCGCACCATTCGGAAAGTTATCAACATACGTAGACATACGTATATATTATTTTTGTTTTCTTGATTTATTGACAAAACATTTTTTTGTGTTGCATTCGATAAATACTTGTAGATTTTAACTATTTTATTCAATACACAAATGTATTACTGAGGTACACCTAAAAGATGAAATGTGTTTAGTATATTTACAGAGATATTAAAATAATGAGATACATGTCAAATCAGTTGACAACACCGGCCAGAAAGGATTAAGATAGCGCTAGTAAAAGTTATTCTTTAATATAGTCGAAGAACGTGCAAATACACACAAGTTTTTCTTGCTAATCGGATTCAAGTTTTCATACTGAGTTTATTATTGAAAACGTAGCGACATTATAGTTACCTTGTTTATTTAAAGTGGCAAAAACACTTCAGCAATGACTTATAGCGTCGTGAAAATTGTAAAAAAAAATTCATATGAAAGTCAACAAAATATCATTCAGCTTGCTTAAGTCGTTTCCATCGGAAGCTCAGAGCTTTTAAATATCCATTTCATGAAATAATATCTATAAAGCAAAAAAGACAGTAACAGACAAAGCAAAAAAGTCGATGAAAAACAACATAAAAATAAATTCGGCATTAACATTTTCCTAGTGAGCTATTGGGTAATTGGAATTTCGGGTGACCCCACATAAACGAGAAACCACATTTGTATGGAAATCCATTCCAGGAATTTAACCTTACTTGCAACAGCTATCGATCGACGTCATCATTGTTCAGCGTTCCCGTGGTTATCTCGTCTCTGACGGATGAAATAGGTAACCAAACCCAACCTGGAAAGGAAATCAATAAACCCAAAAGGTTTACATGCTTTTTCAGGCTTAGGGTAAAACGCCCATCTTTACCCATGCTTTTAAAGGTTTTCATGAATACGTGGCCTGTTATTTTGTAAACGATATTGGTACAATTATTTTTATAAACAATAATTATTATTTTTATAAACAATAATTATTAATCTAAAACACTCATCCAAATTGAAAAAAACCTTCCGAGCAAAGATAAATGTCGCCGGCAGGACTCGAACCTGCACCCTTCTGATTGCCGGTCAGATGCTCTAGATATTGTGTGATTTTAGGTAATAATATATTATTTTGTTTGAGGAGTTTTAATCACCATGTACTTTGGTTACTTCATTTTACTACCGCTACCGGTTCCGACACATCCATGTCATTCGCTAGCGTTCTTAAAACTATATAATTTATTCAAACGATTGGTAACTTTGTGGCGTCATTATTAATTAAACAATTAAAAATATAATTTGTTTATACCACTTTTATAAAAATAAATATATATATTAATTGATAAACTAAAGTTCTTAAAAACTTAAGACAAGATTTTTCTGCATTGCGCAAAGGGTAACAATTATTTTTATAAACAATAATTATTAGCCTGAAACACTCATCCAAATTGAAAAAACCTTTCCGAGCAAAGATAAATGTCGCCGACAGGACTCGAACCTGCACCCTTCTGATGTCCGGTCAGATTCTCTACCGTTGAGCTACGTCGGCTTATCGCAAACCCACCAAGTAAATCAATATATACTAGTGTTTCATTCAATAATTACTGTTTTTATTATATTTTCACCTGTAAACAACCAACTTTATTAGTATGAGAAAGGCTTGTAACGGCTAAATCCCTCAAATAGATGGCGTCGAGACAAATTATGTCTACATTTTATTGGTAAAAATTGCTTTGACTTGTCAAATATTTATTAATTGATAAACTAAAGTTCTTAAAAACTTAAGACAAGATTTTTGTGCATAGCGCATAATAAATATATATCTCTACATGTTTCGACAGCAATGCTGTCATCCTCGGGAATATATGAATAGAGTATTCACATATTCCTGAGGATGATAACATTGCTGTCGAAACATGGAGATATGTTTATTTATTTTTTAAAACTAACTCAAATTAAACAAGTACAGAAATAATTAAATGTTATTAGTTGAGGGTAGTTAGAGTGGTGATTTAAATGTTATTAGTTGAGGGTAGTTAGAGTGGTGATTTGGAAGGGGGTGGTAGGTGAGAGGTGTCAAAATTACTAGGAAACATGGTTAACTTGATTTACAGGGTTTTTTGTCAATTTTTTTGTTTATATCTAAAGTTTATTAAGCACAAAAATTTAAAATATGCATTGATATTTTAATCTTTAAACTTAGTTTTTTTCTTTATTGAAGCTTTATTAAAGTACATGGTAATTAAAACTCTTCAAACAAAATGTCTAGAAATTGTTACATAGTTAATATATAAGCTAAGAAATACAACAAAATAATATATTATTTGATAACTGACTTTTTGTATTGAAATTTTACGTCGTTGTAACTATTTCAATCTGTAAAATAATTTCCTTATACCTTCATTCTTTCGGAGTACTAGGAACTCTCACTATCACCATATTGAAGTCGCCATTAAGACATCAACCGTGTTTAATGACCAAATCGGAAAAGTCAGTTACTTCTCGACCTTCTTCTTTACTATCTCTTTTCCTCACCCCCTCTTTAAACCTCACAATATAACCCAAAAGGGCGGTGTAGTCCCACTGGCTTCAGGCTGTTGGGCGGTGGGTAGTAACAATTATAAGCCGATAAAAAAATTCAGAAAAGACAACAATTTGTTTTTTTTTAGTTTATATGTAAAGGTTGTACATGTATGTGATTGTAGTACTAAATTATAAGTAGAAAGCATAATATATGTAAGAAAATAAGATACCATCATATACATATCATAACACGTTACATTTACAGAACTACCACATTACACGGAAATCCTGCCTAATAAAATAGTTTACCTTGACCCCAACACATCTGCGGGCCCAGATAACATTCCTCCAATATTATTGACGGCCTCCATGGTCGAGGGGTAAGGCTCTCAACTACGAATCCGAAGGTCGCGGGTTCAAATCCCGGCGTACGCAAGTAAAATTTATTTAATTAATTTGTGCTGTTTCACAATTAATTAATTAAAAATAATATATAGTATATTTGCGCACATTCCATAGTGGAAGATACCCTCAGTATCGCCCTGGTGAAACACCACCATTCAGAATTGAAACGTTGCTAGAAATGGCTTTTAGCCGTGTTTGGTGACCAGATCTGAATAGCCAGGTATTTCCCCATCTTCATCTTTTTCTTCCCCTTCCCCTTCGCAATACCTTCAGACTCGCAACATTTCCCAGTTGGGGATGCCATAGTCTCACTGGCTCCAGACGGTTTCCATTTAAAGTTTTTACGTATATATTTCAATAATTCAATAAAGACATAGGTACCGCCGAGAGCTTCACAATTTCTTATAAACGATCAGTGTAACAAAAATATATGTTACAACGGAGCTCTCAGCATTAGGATCACGGAAGAAAAGAACTCGTATTAACCGCCCGTCTTTTGGGTTATTATTAAAAAAGTGTTTAAAAAACATGTTTTTTTTCATTAGGTTTTTTGCAATAACAATACGTGTGACTAGTGACGTACCTTGTATGGGAGAGATGAAAATACCCGAACACATCCGTTAGCTTAGGCTAACCTCGAAATTCAAAAAATGAATAAATAAAAAAATTTAAAAAAATAAACTGAAAATAAAATAAAAAATAAATAAACGAGATGACGCAGGAACAAACTTGACGTATACGACTGTCTTGTGGGTTTCGGGTATAGCTTTTTTGTACCTTAACGTACGGGATACGGCTTGTTGCGTTCGGGCGATAATATAGCGGCCGTATCACGTACGTTCGTATGGGTAGATATGTATTCAGGTAATTAGTATGAGACAATATCTGAATGGGATTGAAGCAATGAGTGTGTGCCTATATAGAGTTCTGCGGTAGTCTATCCTCTCTGCCTACCCCTGCAGTGAAACAGACTGATGTTCAGTTTATACTTTTTTTTTCTTAGTGACACAATCAGAACATTTATAAAATAGGCTTATATTACAAATACTATTAATAATAAATATAAATTCACCTATACCAATGCATCTGCAGCATTCACGTTATATTACATACAAAATAAACAAATTATATTATAACTTGATATAAACTAAATTTACATATTGACACACATCACACCATACATATTGACACACCATCTTCTAAAATAACACTCACACACACACCAATGTTGGTTGGGCCATTTTACACAATATCTCTCTCATTTGTACATATCTACATTTACACATCATTTCATGAACCGCTGTACTTGGGAGTTAATATCGTTGCATATCCCTAATCATTCCTACCCTGTCCCGTGTGTGCGTACCTTCCACCCTCCGCCTTCGCCATTATAAATTTGATGTCGCCCTGTTCGACAACGCCATACAATGTACGAGACCACGATAGCATGCCGCTAAATTACTCAAGTTCGACGTCGCAACTCGCTACGATAAACGTCCGCTTTTTGAGTGCCGTGAAGATTAACTGAATGCGAAGATAACTGGGCTTCAAATTCCTTTGGTGAGTCCTTTCCCTTTACCTAGAAACATATTCTCTCCTTGGTGTAGTGGTAATTCACATATCATAAAACAGTCCTTCGAAAATTACACAAAATTTCACATCGTATGTACATATTTCGTCCGATGTATTGAGCTATTCAGCACCACTATTTGTATTTAGGTATAAGATGGTTCAATATACTATTATCTAAAAACAAAATTAGTATAACCGACACTTTGAAAAATGAACAATTTAAAAAGCAAATTAATT
>JAHDVE020000602.1:0-31533 GCA_022606495.2 Halesus radiatus | reverse complement strand
ATATTTAGATGTTAGAGTGGGAACCGGCCGAAGGGAAAAGGGTAATAAGAGGATTTTCTGGAGGAACAAAGCGATTCACTGGAGAAATATCTTGAAGAGGTCTAGAATTAATAAATTAATGATTTACTACCGGTTTTGACACTTTCGTGTCATTCACTAACGTTTTTAAAACTAACTTAAATTATACAGGTGTAGATATAATTAGATATTGTTTGGAAGGGGGGGGGGGTAGGAGGAGTCAAAATAAGAAAACGTGGTTAGTAAAGGTGACGAACAGGGTGTTATTTTTTTAACTAATTCATTTTCAATTGTATTTTTTTGTTTACTTCTAAACTAAAATGCCCGAGAAATAAAATAAAACAAACAACCAACAATCTACGTAAAATATATTTAATATGTTGTTAACTATTTGCTGCATCCTCGAGTTTCTTCGTCGGCTTATAAAGCTGAGTGATACGTAACTCAATCTTATCAATATTACTCAATAGTGTTATTTTTTTGGGCCATGTCAGAAGTCGGAATAACAGAAGAGAATGTATGAGGCGTTGTATGAATGTGAATAAAGCGAGAAGTGTATGCCAAGATCGAGTTGTTTGGCAGTCCGTCCTCTCTGCCTACCCCTGCGGGGAAACGGCGTGAGGGTTAGTTAGTTAGTTAGTTAGTGTTATTTTTTTTTATTACTCAATTTTAAACGCATTTTTTTCCTCAGCACCAACCAGTACCTATCAAACACATATATATAATCTCTTTATACTTAATTATTATACTTTTTATAATATTATATTACCATACTATGTCAATACTAGCTTCTTGCATTTATATTTTGTATAATGGCACCCTATATGAACTAATCTTATCAATTTGACTGTCCTTAAACGGAATTTGTTCCTAGTTGGGCAGTCAAAGCTTCCTCAAATGTTTTCGTTAATTAATGGGTATTTCAAATAAATAAAATAAATATTATTATTATTATTTATAGTATTTTCACAAACTATGGATTTCATGAAAAATGTGTGGAAATTTTAATATTTTAATAATTATTGATTTTTACAACAATCTAAAAACGCACATTCCAAAATGGTTCGATTTTGCTACAAAGTCATTATGATGTAGAAAACACTACTGGCTGGCAAGACGCTTGTCACCGATTTCGGACGGCGTGACATCAACAACGACATATTCACGAACAAAAACGAATATGTCGTTTTGGCGGTAAATTAAAAAATGGCATATTTTGAATCATTATAGAAAATGTATTACTCAAAACGACATCTTTATCGTAGTATTTTTCGACATTTAAAAAAACAATAAAAATACCAAATTTAGCTGATTTTCGGTTAACATGCAGAAAAACAAAATGGTTTTGCTCGTTTTTGACAGGTAGGAACAAATTGAAGTCATTCAAAAAATGGTTTATGTAAACTGAAAACTAGTTACAGCTCTGATATTTAAATAAAGTCTACTTGTCCAAACGATGACCGTCAAAAAACCTAACCAATACGTAACCTCCACCAAATGAGTACAGGGCGTTAACACCAAATGAGATTAGTAAGAAAAACGTCGTCTGTCAGAATTTTCTGAGTGGTAGGAGTCCTGAAAACGGACCGATTTCGGTGTCATTTTGGGAAGAAAATAACGAACGTGTCGCCCAACCAAAACTAACAGCAAAAGTTCATGACTAATTGTGATTGCGTCTGAAAATTCCGGCTGCTATTTTTTGCACAGGTGCATGACAGACGATCTAAAGGGTCATTTCCAGAAGGGATGGAATAATCCATCCGTCACCTGAATGATACAAAAGCCAGAATGTAAGTAAGTGTGTCGGACGTGCTCGCCTCTCGAACAATGTTTTTTTTTGTATTTAGTTCTGTTATATTCCACTTGTATACATTGTAGTTATTGTTCTAATTTGTAATGGTATCCGATCGTATAGTAAATATTGTTTCGCTGCCACTGCTAGAATGACTTGAATAAAATGTCAGAGCGAGAGCGGTGCGAGAGAGAGGTGCTTGTCGGACATGCGCAGAACGCGGTAGCTCTGCGAGTCTTGCAGGCTAACCAGGTCTAGCCTGCGAAAACCAGGTCTTGTCAGTTAGCCTGCAACCGTACGCTTGACAAGACGCTCCGATCTCTCGACTGCCTGCCCGCTACGACTTATGATCTACTCGCCTTATTTACTTCTGACCACCGCTTACCCTGGACCCCATCGGACTACTTACTGTCTCTCACTGGACACAGTCCAAGCATCGTCACACGGACACAAATCCGTGTTCTACTAATAATTCTGCATAAATTAGGTTTTTGTGCAAAATTATATTGCAAAACTACAAAAGTCGTCAATGAGGTCTTGTCGACAGTAACTTTTCCCCCTTCGCAAGGGATTGACACAGGTTGTGCTTTCTCCCCTCCCAGCCCTCTCCGCAGATCGGGATCAGCTGCCCACTACAGTTCGCTTGTGTGCCATTACGTCTGGTACAGTAAGTGTTCCCTGTTTAAGGATACATCCGTCTGCCAACCTAATATTTAGGAGAATAATGAAAGCAATTAAGTAAACACAATAGTCCTTGATACGTGTCCCCCACATCTGAGCAGCGGAGCACCATATGGCCATTAGCCGCTTGAATTGGCTGGCCGTGTTAATTAATGCTCTCATTTAAATATTCCACGGTTATGACGAAGATGATGCTATTACGTAAAACTTGCCATACGGGAACTACCACTACTATACAGCTGACAGTACACAATACCTATATAATATTATAAATATGTACATAATTGTTTTTAAATTGTTTCAATAATTATAATGATAACAGTTCTTTATTCCAGAAGTCTCCTTTAATGGAAGCAATCTTCCCAACAAGCCCTCCATTGATATGCTTGGTGTAACCTTAAGTGATCAGCTCAGGTATGGGGTCTCCATCGAAACCCGAGTAAAGTTAGCCTCTCAGAAGCTGGGCGTATTGTACAGAGCCCACAGATACTTTAATAGTACACAACTGCTGACCCTGTACAAATCGCAAGTGCGCCCCATTGTAGAATTTGGCAGCCACCTCTGGTCGGGAGTCCCAAAATATCTGAAAAAAAACCTTGACTCTGTGCAGAAACGGGCGGTCCGTTTGATAGATTCGCCTATCTTAACAAATGGGTTGCAATCTTTGGAGCACAGACGTCGGGTAGGAATGCTGTCCTTGTTCTACCGGTATTTTAATGGAAGATGCTCTGAGGAACTAGCGTCATTGATCCCTTCGGCACCGGTGCATAGTCGGGAAACACGCCAAACGCGCGCCCAACATTTGCACACGGTTGACATTTGTCACATGAGAACAGGTCGCTTCTACGACTCGTTCTTGTGTTCAACAGCTCGGCTGTGGAATGATCTGCCGACCTCTGTGTTTCCTCCATCCTATAACATGGGTCTCTTCAAGACCCAAGTTCACTCCTTCCTATCCTCTAAAAGATCCTCCACACAGCATCCCCAAAGATGATATAGACCTTGAGGGAAATTATTTCCTCCTTGGTCTCCTGTGTGGAGTTACTGTAAAAAAAAAAAAAGAAGCTATGCAGGAGTAGTTCAATGCAATACTTCTATAGGTGATAATAATACAAACAAAAAAATAACGCTAAGTACGTAAAATAAAAAGAAGAAACAAATAAAAGAAAAGCATAGAAAAATAGTACTCAGTAAAATATGCAAAATAAGTTCATTGACTAAGAAAAAAAAAAACTAGTCTATGATGGATATTTGATGGTCTCCCGTCTCCAAAGGACCGCCAAGGGAGACTCCAACCATGCAGCCGTGACAGTAATGATGGTATTCTTCGATTGGCGTACTCTGCACCATAGGCTTCCCATGCGGTGGGGGAGCAGTGCCCTGAAAGAGTGCTCTCGTCCTTCCAGGAACATTTCTATAGCGCTGCAGTATCTTGGTAGGCGGAATAGTCGTGTAACTTAATTTAATTTTTTATTTTTTTTAAATATGTATTTATTGATTTATAAGTTTTGGTAGAGTTAACATTTTTGAGAAATGAGGTCTCTGAGACGAATGTGTGGTAAAACCATGTATGATAGTGTGAAAAATGTTGAGATTCGTAAAGAATGCAAGGCTGATGTAAGCGTAGTGAGCAGGATTAAGAAAGGGACGCTTAGATGACATTGCACGATCAAGTGAATCAAATACTTTAATCGGGCCATGTCAGAAGTCGAAATGATAGAAGAGAATGTATGAGACGATGCATGAATGTGAATGAAGCAAGAAGTGTATACCAGGATCGAGTTGTTTGGCGGTCCGTCCTCTCTGCCTACCCCTGTGGAGAAAAGGCGTGATGGTTGTTAGTATTTTGGCCTCAAAACCAAAATTAAGTTTCATATGAAACAGGCCGCGCAGCCGCTCCTCTTAAAAATTCTCTGATGATAGCCAACCTCCGATAGGAAAGGTCATAAGAAGAATACGAAGAAAATGAAGAAGTTTCGTAGATCATCGGGTCCGCCATGACACAGGAACATAAAACGGCTCGCGTGGAACGAAATATGTACCGATTTTATTCTTTCTTCATCATTAAAGATCAGCATTATGAAATTCTTTCCTTTTTTGTTTTACTGTAAAAAGAGGAGGCTCTGAGGGAAATAATTTTTTTTAAAGTCTATATCATCTTTGGGGATGCTTTGTGGATGATATTTTAGAGGATAGGAAAGAGTGAACCTGGGTCTTGAAGAGATCCATGTTGTAGCAGGAAGGAAATACAGAGGACGACAGATCATTTCACAGCTGAGCTGTTGAACACAAGAACGAGTCGTAGAAGCGACCTGTTCTCATGTAACAAATGTCAACCGTGTACAAATTTTTGGCGTGTTTCCCGACTGTGCACCGGTGCCGAAGGGATCAATAACGCTAGTTCCTCAGAGCATCAAATACCGTTAGAACAAGGACAGCATTATCACCTGATGTCTGTGCTCCAAAGATTGCAGTCCGTTTGTTAAGATAGGCAAATCTATCAAACGGACCGCCCGTTTCTGCACAGAGTTAAGGGTTTTTTTCAGTTATTTTGGGGCTCTCGACCAGAAGTGGCCGCCAAATTCTAAAGTGGTGCGCACTTGCGATTTCCTACACCCCTTTCCTTATCCCCCTTCGCAACGTCACCCAACAGTGTCGTATTATAGTTCCCCTGACTCTAAACACTACACATTGTGTACAGTCACGGAGAGGTGAGGTCATCTGAGGTGTCACATAATAATAAAAATAAATCGTGAGAAAAGATCCCCGAACCTACTTACACGAAAACGTGTGTGGCGCACCAATAAAAATAAAACAATAAAAACAACGTGATTGATCAAAAACCATATTTTTAATAATTAATTTATAAAAATCGTGTAAAACGAAACCTCAAACGGCGACCCCCTGCGTAAAAAACCCACATTAAAATCTTTCTCTCATAAAACGAAAATATGGTGGTCCTGGGGGAAACCCGATACTTCGGATCTAGTCGCTAGTCATTCACGCACGGTCATAAGTCAAGGTTTATCGGAGGACCACACCAAGAGGTTGGCTGTTACATTAAAAAGGTGCATAACAATAAGTGATGTTGTATTTGTCACGAGATGTGTTAGGAATGTCATTAAATGGAATGTCACAAATTTGGTGGCATTTGTGACATTCCGCATTCCGATGGTGTCCATCACTGTGCGGCATTCCTTGACGCGTGAAGTTGGTGTGTTCTCTAAAGAGAGAGGGGGTGGTATCCAGTTAATTTAAGTTTATTTTATTTTAGTATATAAAACAGGCAATATGTCAAAAACTTGTATACGTGAATGTTTACATAGCAATAATAATTAATATGTACAATAAATAACAACAAATATTATCTCGCGAAAATGATAATTAGAATGAAAAAGAAGTGAAAGATCGAAAACATATTATAAAGTAGGTGTATAAACTAACTCCTTATTGTCACCTGTGCTGATGGTACACTGTTTTGGTACTTAATAAAGGGCATCATCACATTATCAGTTTGATATTAATGGTAAAACTTTTAATAAATGTCTATTTCATTATTAGAGCAATGTACAGTATTGTAATTTCATAATATCAGCGGTAAGGGAGAGAAATATCTCGTATTTGCAAGATATGATTTAATATAAAAATGTATTTTATCCTCTTTGTTGGTGTATTAATGTTGATTTGTGATAACATGTTTGGTGTATCAATTGATGCATGTATAATTTTGTACAAAAGGATAAAGGATAATTTAAGAGATTAATAATTTAAATAAAAAATGTTTTTGTTTTAAGCCACTTTATTTTTATACATATTTATGCATTCGACTGGTTTCGGTTGGACTCAATCTTCTCCAGGAATGTACACATATAAAAAATAAAAATTGTTTTTTGTAATGTAATTTTATTTTTTTATATGTGTACATTCCTGAAGAAGATTGAGTCCAACCGAAACCGGTCGAATGCATAAATATGTATAAAAATAAAGTGGCTTAAAACAAAAACATTATTTATTTAAATTATAATGTCAAGCCATAAAGTGATTGCCTCCTTCGATAGATTAATAATTAATATATTTTGCACTATCCATTACATCAAATTCGAAATTCTTTGTGTAGCATGATGAATGCATAATTCATGGGAAGATTGCCGAAATAGTATGGGTTATGGGGTTTCTGAATGAAGGGTGAATGCTGGGCCGCCCCAGACACAGGTGGTAGAAGCAACTCCAGAGGCTGGGCGACGAGAGGCTGGACCTGCTATGAACGAATGCCGTAAACTTAGCACAGGACAGACTCATGGAGGCGCCTTGTCGATGCCATGGTCCCCGACCCGAGTAGGAAAATGGGAAGAAGATGTGTGTATGTACGTTTGTAATATATATTTTTTTAAATTGAAAAAGGTCTAACAGGAGGCACGCGTCGTTTTCGACACGAAATTCGCCATATTCTATTTTACCGGGATTAATGCTTGTCAAAAACATAGATAAAGAAAAATTTTGGACGTACAATATTACTTTATTATTTTAAAATACCAGAATATCACATGAAAAATATGAAAATTCGGTGTTATTTATTAAGAAAACAGCGAAATTCGCGTAAAAAAAAAACGAAATATTTAGGCCTCTATTTATGACCAATTCTCCCTGTATTTAGATTCGAATATTATCTACCTATATCTGAACTGTAATATTGTAACTTCACAATAGTTCTCAAATAAAATAATGTTTCAAATAAATAATTCCTCTTCTTTTGCCAATAACCTTCTAATAAATATAATATCCGCCGCTCCACCCTTTTAAGAGTGTTCTGTGTTATTTATCCTAAAAATATGGATAATAATTCTTTGTCTTAGCTTAAATACATTCTTGAATATAATGGAAACAGTCACTCTATCATTTGTATTATCGTCTTGCAATATTAAATACATTCTTGAGTATAATGGAAACAATCACTCTAAGAATTGTATTAGCGTCTTGCAATATTAAATACATTCTTGAATATAATGGAAACAATCACTCTAAGAATTGTATTAGCGTCTTGCAATATTAAATACATTCTTGAATATAATGGAAAAAATCACTCTATCATTTGTATTAGCGTCTTGCAATATTAAATACATTCTTGAATATAATGGAAACAATCACTCTATCATTTGTATTAGCGTCTTGCAATATTAAATACATTCTTGAATATAATGGAAACAATCACTCTAAGAATTGTATTAGCGTCTTGCAATATTAAATACATTCTTGAATATAATGGAAACAATCACTCTATCATTTGTATTAGCGTCTTGTAATACTAAATACAGTCTTGAATATAATTTAACTTCATCTCTTTATATGGTCTATAAATAATGTGTAATGATGGCCTGTCCAAAAAAAAAAAAAATAATAATAAATTCATAGAATAGACGTAATATAAGAATAATATAAGAATAGGAAGTAATATTTGTACAGCGCCCCTGAGGTGATTTCTCACAAAAGCGGCGCTATAAAAATCATCCGATTATTATTATTATTATTATCAATGACAAATAGGATTTAAACAGTAACTGCAATATCATGCAATGTTCAGTGTTTTCTAATATTGTGTCCTGTGCGTGCAAAATCATATCTTCTCAAGCGAAAACTTTGTAATTTAACGTTTTAATCTGTAGTGACCTACCAGGTGCAGGTAAGTATGTTTCTGTATTTGTTTGTACATAAGATAAACCCAAGCAAGTAGTATTTGAACAGCGCCCTTGAGGTGATTTTGAGGTGACATCCAAGAATTATTATTATTATTAATAAAGTCAATACAATCACCCAGCAACCAGCCATCTCCGGTACAGGCAAAGTTTAATTCCTGTCCGAGTAATAGAGCTATCGCCTTTATGCAGAACCTTCTTGGCAGTTGGCACCTTACGCAGTATTTATATCACGCTGTAAAGAGCATAGACATCAATGTCTGGTGAGTATCAAGTGTCACCTCGACAGAACAAAAAGATGAATGAAATTTGTTTTCAGATTTTATTCCTTTGCTTATTAATGGTTCATTAAAAAAAACACCACTGCTTTTTTTACACATAATACGTATACGTATTTTTTACTTAGTGGCAATTTCTACTAACCAACCCTCGGTGGGAAAATAAACACACTTTAGAAATCAATGTACAAATCGCTAGTGCGCCCACTGTAGAATTTGGCAGGCACCTCTGGTCGCGAGCCCCAAAATATCTGAACATACCCTCGACTCTGTGCAGAAACGGGCGGTCCGTTTGATACATTCGCCTATCTTAACAAACGGATTGCAATCTTTGGAGCACAGGCGTCCTTGCTGTCCTTGTTTTACCGGTATTTTAATGAAAGATGCTCTGAGGAACTAGAGATATTGATCTCTTCAGCGCCGGTTTACAGTTTGTACATGGTTGACATTTGCTCATGAGAACGGGTCGCTTCTACGACTCGTTCTTGGGTTCAACAGCTTGGCCGTGGAATTATCTGCCAACTTTAAAAAAAAAAAATTATATGAATACCGCACAAGAGTCCCAACTGCTCCCAACCGTCTGAAGCCAGTGAGACTATGGCATTCCCAATTGGGGAATGTTGTGAGGCTGAAGGTATTGGGGAGGGGAAGGAGAAGGAGAAGAGGAAGGTGGGGAAAAGGGGAAATACCTGGCTATTCAGATCTGGTCACCAAACACGGCTAAAAAGCCATTTCAAGCAACGTTTCAATTCTGAATGGTGGTCTTTCACCAGGGCGATACTGAGAGTATCTTCCACTCTGGAACGTGCGCAAATATACTATATATTATTTTTATTTAATTAATTGCGAAACAACACAAATTAATTAAATAAAATTTACTTGCACACGTCGGGATTTGAACCCGCGAACTTCGGATTCGTAGTCGAAAGCCTTACCCCTCGACCATGGAGCCTCTGTGTTTCCTCCCTTCTACAACATGTTCTCCCCTTCCTATCCCCTAAAAGACCCTCCGCACAGCATTCTCAAAGACGATATAGGCCTTGAGGGAAAGCATTTCCCTCAAGGCCCATTTCCTGGACAAATCTCGTAATGATGTTTAGAGATCTTATTTTTAAAATGCCATTTGGAAAACCATTTACCATGGATACCAACTCTGTTCGGATGTAGGTATATTTCTCTCCTGAAAAACGTTGTAATGTATTTCTATTGTATCTGTATGTTTCGAGCCTGTACATTTATTTATGTTATTTTCCTATTGTTTAAATATATATTAATTTTTATGTTTTTATATTTTCATTTATATATTGCCTTGAAAGCTCTGTTAAACTTAATGTTATGTAGGAAAAATTAACAGTTCCAAATTGTATTGAATTTATTAGTCATGGGATTGCAACATATACACAGCGTACCTTTGGTCATAGATCAATTAACGTCACTGGGTATTTACGTTTGTTCGCCTTTAATATGTAAAATCGTTTATTAAATACCTGCAATATTCTTATAATCTCAGTTTATGTTGTACCTATATGCATATCACTTCTAAAAGACATAACCTAACCTAACCTAACCGAAAATGAGTAGATAAGTATGAAAATAAAATCCGAGAAAAATTAGACACACAAGATGCAATCGTGAAAATAACCTCTATTATATACGGGTATAATGCTCTTGCCTCGGGAAACAAATGTTTAAGTATATTCATCGACTCAAAGAAAGCATTTGAAGCATATGCCATATAGGAAGCTAATAAAAAAATAGAAAATATTGGAATTCAAAGAACAGTAAAAGAATGGTTCAAAAGTTATTTACATAAACGACACCAACTCATAAAAAGTAATAATATATTGAGCTAACCCGCGTATTCAGAATTTGGAGTCCCCCAAGGAACAGTTCTGGGACCAATACTGTTCATTATTTACGTAAATGACATGCTTGGAGTCCCGAAAATAGGAAAAATTATATCTTTTGCGGACGACAGAGTTTTAAAAATGTTTAAAAAAATCCCTGAAGAAGCCTATTGGAGCGCAAATATTGAAATAAACAATCTGAAACTTGTGAGTTATTCGACGAATTTAAATATGATATACCAAACAAATTCATTACTTCAAATCCATGAAGAAAACATAAAATTAGAGTAATTGAGTTCCAGGCCGAGAACCACAGGACAAATAATAACACCTAAACTTAATACAACAACAGCTCGACACCATTACACATATTCTGTCATAAAATGTTTTAAGAAACTTTTTAAAGAAATACAATCACAATAAAAATATGGAATTTTTAAGAAAAAACTTAAAATACATTTTACTAGATACTAATTTTAGGTGTATATTATAAGTTCACAATATATACAAATATTTTATTTACTTTAATTTTTTTTTTGTAATTTGCGTATCGGCACTAGAGTATCATGTTCATGGTAGTACTCTCGAAATTAATTATATGTATAACAAACCATAATAGTAATCCTTCTCTAAACTGGAGAATTTCTCAATTAGGGAGGTATTAATTTAAAAAAATAAACTAAAAAGATTACATAAATAAATAAATAAAACATTTTTAGTACTTCGGAGTACATACTCGTACCTTCTATTATTACCATGTAAACAATGTTGTTAACTATATATATTATGGTATATATAATATATAAAAAGCAATGTAAGTTTGTTTGTTTGTTTGTCCTTGATTTTCTCGAAAATTATTCTACCGGTTTCGCTGAAAATAACACAGTTTGTTAACAAGGTTTAGAGAGAAAAGTTTGAATGAAATCCAATATGTAAGACTGTTGCTACAACGTTTTAAAATTAGTATGCAAAACATTGAACCCACCATGTTTTATTTAGATTAGCCCATGTATACAACACTCTGGTTAGCCACAGATTGCATATTCAAAAGAAGAAGGTTTTTTTTTGGTTAGAATATTTTCAAAATGGAAAACACGAGTAGGTACCTACTTAAGAACTTTATGATTTAGAGGTATTTTGAAAAAATAAACGTTTGGAATGAAATAAAATATTACTTTTGCCGTCAAATCAATTATTGTACCCGAGCAAGGCCGGGTACACATCTATATATATATATAAATAAATTATCTGTAAAAATAAAACAATTTTTCATCGTCTAAAAAACATGGTTTTCCTCTATTCGTCCCTAATCCTTTGCGTTATGAGTTAGTTAGGTGGGTCCCAGATTAAATTTCAATATAAACTGAGCCCTTTGGTAGTCTCAACGTTCAACAATAACGCTATAACACTAATTCCAAGTCGTTAAGTCTCTCAGAGAGGAGGGACAGAAAACACGATAAATCTGACATCTGAAGAAACGCATTAATTACTTCAACAAAGACAATAAACCAGCAATAAACGTAAACACCCATCTAATAGTTACAACCGTCTCTCTGGATGGATTTTATTTAAAGACAAAACGGGGTACCCAAGGCAGGTCACATTTTTTGCAACTTTTGTAAAATATTACGAAATAAATAAATTTAATTTTAATTATTAATTATTTTTATTGAGATTTAAAAACCTCATTGTAATATTTAATCATTGAAGAAAATAATATTAACAAACCTAAATGAAAGATGAAACCGGACAAAAGGACAGAAACTAAAAATATTTCAGTCGCATCTGTGACTCGAACCCGAGTATGTAAATCCGAGACACTGTTTGAGCTTGCAAGTGAGTTCGGGTATAACTTTGTAAACATCATAAAAATAGCTGCCAATAATATGAGATTAAAAATAGAAAATAATATTCACAAATCTTGAATTTGAGATATGATATCGATGAAGATGACACAAATTGAACTTGTCTCATTAGCTAAGTCGGTTGAGCGTTGCCCCGGATAGGCAGAGGACCTGGGTTCGAGTCCCAGATGCGACTGAAATATTTTTAGTTTCTGTCCTTCTGTCCGGTTTCATCTTTCATTTAGGTTTGTTAATATTATTTTCTTCAATGATTAAATAAATTTAAAAAAATACATTGTTTAGACCCGACCGCAGATTCGTGAATACAATCAGATGTGTCGAGAATCCTCGTCTCTGTCTCTGTGCAAAAACTAACAATTTGGGGAATGCTATGTTTCTTCTACTGATATTTTAATTGAAGATGCACCCAATAACTTGATTATCAAGGGTAAAGGAAACGTGATACGCTCTCACGAATGACGGTAATTAAAATATTATAGAAAAAAACGGTAGCAACTGAGACTCGGACCCAGGACCTCTTCCTTACCGGGACAACCGCTCTACCAATTGAGCTAATGAGACCAGTTCACTTTACGCCATTTTCATCGATATAATACCTCAACTCCAAGTCTTCTCAATATTATCTCATATTATTGGCGGCTGTCTTTATGATGATTACAAAGTTCTACCCGAATATTACGATGAGGTTTATAATCATTAATAAGTTATTTAAATACATTGAATAAAAATGAGTAAATGTGGTGAACGTATGTCCAAGTGTATGAAAGGGACAGCATGACTTATGAAAGTGTATAAGCGTATGACAGGTTGTCTCGTCCTTCTTCACACTTTGTAACATTGCGAGAGTAATGATTATACCAACCCGTCAACATACGAGTTTGATCACGCCATAGTCATCACAATTGGCGCAGCCAGTCATCTCAATAAATGAGGGTAGATTAAATTTTGCACGAAAGCATAAAAAAAAGCCAAATTTTGCTACTACTACATACGCAAAAGGTTAAAAGAATCTTGATATAGACAGCTCGTACCCAATAAGTAAATTGGACGTAGTTATGCAGAAAGCGTCCAACCCAAAAAAATGATGCTGAGAAAATCCATTTGTCAAAAGATTATCAGTTTTTTTTTAATATTATTATTGTATTTGTGGCTTGGATGTTTTTAGCATAATAACGATCTAGTGTTTATCTGTAGGAAAACATGAAAAACTCGATTTTTGCAATGTGTGGGTTGGACGCTTTTTGCATAACTACGTCCAATTAGCTCACTGACTACCAAAACATTTTCGACCTCACAAAAATAGAGATTAATATTAAAACAGTGACCCCCCAGAGAGTCATTACTGTACATCTTATCCGTATAGATCTTGTTTTACACGGCCGTACGGTACGTAGGTATTGTCGGTGAAATGGTAGGTGGGTACGGAGGGTGTTTGTCAGTTGTGCGTTACTTGTGCCTTGTGGAACAGGCATTAAGTGCCATATAAAATAATGCAGGGACGAGCTTGTTTCATTGGCTTTACACACGGGATGGGAGGTACCTACCTCACAGTTGTAGGGTGGTTGGAAAGAATGGTGATAAAAAAATTACAATAATTTAACATATTAATACGTTTACAAAGTAATGGCTTTGCAGTAGAGGTGGGAGATTCAGTTTATTTTTCAAAATAACCGAAACCGTTTCGGTTTCTCGAAATAAACTGTTACGCGATACACTTTGTATACTTTATGTACTTTGTACACTTTTAAACTCTGTAAACTTTGTATATTGTAAATTGTAAATTGTTAATTTTTACCGCTTGAAACACAGGTTCTCCCAGTGAGATGGGTACAGTACCATAACCCCTTTATTGCGTAAAGATTGTATAGATGAATAAATACAAAACAATTTTTTTTTAAATAACGTGAAAAAGACACGTTTGTAGCAATGGTCCGCGACGGTGTTTCGGGGGAAAGCGTTTTGTAACAAGGGCCAGCGACGGAGTATCGGTACAAAGCATTTTACGCGAAAGCGTTTCGTAGCGACCGTTTACGATAGGTATAGCAGTATTAAAGTGTTGCAGGAGATGTTTTAAACGTTTAACCCGGAATACTCAAATGATTTTTCCTCTATTTTAATCATTATTCATTAATCATTAAACTTTTTTAAAACGGCTAGTTAAAAAACAACCGTTTCAGAAATTAAACGTTACGAAATAACGGTTTCACGTTATTTTAATCCCCTGTACTTTGCAGGCGGACAGAAGAGGATCTGAAAATCTTTATATTGTTGTTAATCAACTGACAAAACGTTCTCAATTAGGTTTCCTCAACCTTAATTAACGAAGCAATATTAAAACCTCTGAAATGTTACAGGTATGCGAAAAATTACCGACTGATCGATGGCAGGGTTGGCATCGAGTCTGGCTCCCACCCATGCGTAGTGAAATCATTTTCTCGGCTGGCTAATTTAATAGTAGATATCTGAAAATATTTACGTTTGCCATAACACGGATTTTTACGGGAAAATCATTATTTCACAATTTTCGGGAAAATATTTATTTGCCTATGGTTTGACAAGCTTGAGAAACCATAAAATAGAACGCAACCACCTCCACGTCGAAAATGTCGCGTACTGTCATTATTTTTTTTTTCAGATTAAAAAATAAATATATTTATAGGCCACTTTGCTGCAGCCGTCTGTGGCTCTTTATAATAATCCAATGAGAACTCTCCTATTCAAAGATTTCGCAGACCTGGGGCGCGATTCCCGTTCTTTTTAAGGAATATTCCTAACGTTTTTCCTTAGGGTTAAATACTTCTCGATTAACTGCGGAATTCCGGTGAGACATAGTAAAAAGATCCTAAACAGATTGTGAAGAGATTATTTGAAAACGCAAATTGATGAAATATCTTCAAGTGACATAAGATTTTGAACTAAAAGTTTTAAAAACAATTACATTATATTATAATTTATTTTAATGCATTTTTATTTTATTTTTAAATATCATAAATAAGCCTTTAAACGAAGAATCACGATTTATAAAAATGTACCTACCTCGTTAGATAGTAATGACCTTTTTTTGTCTCTAGTTCTAAAAGTGGCATTTGAATTTCTGCCGACCGAAGAGTGAAGATTGACGTGAATTGTCAAATATGCCAACATCCATATAATGTTTAATAATGTTTACTAGCTAATTAAGGTAAAGTAAATAATAACGTGATTCGTAACATAGTTAACATTGAGTTTTTCTTTTGTTAAAACATCTCAAACATTGAGATTTTCTGTTAAAACATCGCAAATTTTGACATTTTTGATTAATGTCGTTCGCTAAATTCAGCTGACAGCTGTCATCCGATAGAACAGGAACCGTGGTTAAGTAAGAAGGCTTTAACCCTAAGTAAAAAGTTAAGGAATCTTCCTTAGAAAGAACGGAAATAGCGCCCCTGGTAATGAGTATAGTTCAATTGATGTTTACCGTTACAACACTATGTCTAGGCTAAACATCAGTTTATTTTAATGTTTTTACAAGATTTATTAAGTTTTTCATGTGCACCTTTTTTATCGTTGTGTTTATTATTTTATTGTGATTCTATAAAACATGCAATCGGGCGTAATAAAGGTTTGCTGTATTATAAACACGCTTTACACCTGTTCGTGTTTTATAACGTTATAATCATTATAAACCTACTTGCATAGTCTCTATCTTCTTACTTATTTTATACTTATATTATTATATTATGTACTAAGCCACTTGTTATACCATTTTGTACAACCTGCAGTTATAATGTAACCGCAGGAAAAATTGTTATTCATTACTCTGTAACTACTTACTTCTTTTAGACTAATTATCATTGTATGTACTATATTATTATGCTCCTTTGTGTAACTATGTGATAAATGTATCAACATGTAAGAGCCTTCTAGGGGTGGAATAAATAAATAAAATACCCAAAAGGAGACTCAATATTACTTTTGCTGAAAAATAACACAGCTTTACCCAAAAGTAAAACGAAATAAATAAATAAGTGTGTTATTTATTGGTGAATTTAAAAAAGGGGGGATTGTTAAAACCACGGTTTACGGGATAGCCCTCTGAATTGAGGCATAGTAGGCTCCCATGGATTGACTAGCAATGTGCCAATACTCTGCTCAAACATTGCGGCATTTCTTTTTAAGGATGGAAAAAATACTACACTGTTAATAACATAAATAACAAAAGAGGTGACGGGGAGAAGAAGAAGAGGTGTTTCCTGGGGTAATTTTTTTTTAATATGAATTATTTTTCTGTTTTCCCTACCGCCTACCGTGGTTACAACTTGCACGCCACTGCACAATATATTAATATGATGCCATTAATAAAAAAATACCGGTAACTATAGTTTTATAATAAAATAAAAAAATAATAATAATTCTTAACCACACTGTGATGTGTGATGTGAAGATTTTATGGGGTGTCCATTGAATTTATTTAAATTTAAAGTTTAAAACAAAGGAGACGGTTTGTCCGACAAGTTAACCATCGCGGCTGGCGATCTCCGTAGGGTTGGGCAGTTAGCGGTGACACCACCGGCAATTAGCTTATCGAGGAATTCACATCTTTCCAATCGATTACCCAAAATGTAAAATAAGCTGTTTATCACCTTTTTAATGCGTGTGTCGTTAAAAACATGTGTTTCTGGTAATTATTGACATATTTGTGAATAGATGGAAACTGGAACCCTTCATAAATGTTTTCAAAAACTTAAATTCTCACTTGAACGGGTAATCAATTTCATCGGCGTGTCTGGGGCCTAGCAGTCGATAGGTATTATGTGTAAAATGACATTAGATTCCTTTCAAATCGATATGGAATGGTATACACTCTCAGTATCGCCCCGGTGAAAAACCACCATTCAGAATCGGGATTTTTTTTTTTACAGTAACTCCACACAGGAGACCAAGGAGGAAATAATTTCCCTCAAGGCCTATATCATCTTTGGGGATGCTGTGTGGAGGATCTTTTAGAGGATAGGAAGGAGTGAACTTGGGTCTTGAAGAGAACCATGTTATAGGATGAAGGAAACACAGAGGCCGGCAGATCATTCCACAGCCGAGCTGTTGAGCACAAGAACGAGTCGTAGAAGCGACCCGTTCTCATGTGACAAATGTCAACCGCGTGCAAATGTTGGGCGCGCGTTTGGCGTGTTTCCCGACTATGCACCGGTGCCGAAGGGATCAATGACACTAGTTCCTCGGAGCATCTTCCATTAAAATACCGGTAGAACAAGGACAGCATTCCCACCCGACGTCTGTGCTCCAAAGATGGCAACCCATTTGTTAAGATAGGCGAATCTATCAAACGGACCGCTACTTGAATTGGCTTTGGGATGATACTTGAATTGGCTTTGGCCGCGTTTAATTACCAGATCTGAACAGCCGGATAAGTATACCAACCTTACTCTTCTCCATCTCACTCTCCTCTCTACTCATTCAGCCCCACAACAGACCACAATAATTAAGTGTGCCATGAGACAGTTGGAATTTACAATTAAAAAATCTTAGTAAAGAGACGGTCTCCATTATCGTAGAAGTCGACGCATTTTTTTTAGATTAAATCCACACAGGATTCACCTTTGAGGATGCTGTGTAGCAGTGGCGGTCGGTGACTTTTTGTAGAAGGGATGCTGGACATCAAATGTTTATACTCGTACTTACTACGTACTTGATATCAAATATTCATCTAGACGCTAGCCCACGAACAAGATACAATTAGGTACGATTTTTTTTTTTTATTATAAAAAACCTTTGTAACTTTTTTCCACTTATTTATTTTCGACCGGACCGGTTTCACCCTATTACGGGCATCCTCAGACTGGTACAACGAATACTAAATCTATGGTATATATAGCATGGATGTCGGGAGAGAGTTCCCTGCTTTCTAATATTGTTTTTATTACTTGAAATTTATTTTATTGCTGACGGTACGGTTAATTATGTTTATAAAAACTACTTTCGGGTTGGTTACCATAGATTTAGTATTCATTGTACCAGTCTGAGGATGACCGTGATAGGGTAAAACCGGTCCGGTCGAAAATAAATAAGTGGAAAAAGTTACAAAAAAAATAATTTTAATATGGAATTCCACCATGAATTGACAAATTAAAAATAAGAAATAATTACAATTAGGTACCGTCTAAAATTATCGCCATAACTCAATAATTACAGATACAAAATACCTTAAATGTGTTACTCGTACAGACAAAAAATAAACGAATTAAAAAAACATGACATACGTGAGTTTTCATTCGCTTAAACTTGAGGTCGATTCGACGTTCCTTCTTCTTGAAGTCGTCGATAACACGGTCGTGAAATGTAGTCTTCTCCTTTAAGGCTAACAGCAGTGTTTTCTCAATAGAGATGATTGCAAGGGATGAAAGTCGGTCTTCGCTTACTGCGCTGCGGTTGTAAGTTTTAATCCTTTTCATTGTGGAAAATGATCGTTCGGCTGAAGCACTTGTTGCGGGTATGGTTAGGATAAGGTTCGTCAAACTATACACTTCCGGAAGAACATCCTTTAAGTCGTTCTTGATAAAATATGAATTCAATGCCATCAGGGTTCGCAAATGAAATTCTGATGAGGAATAAATATAAATAAGTTCATATTAATTGATAAATTAATATGAACTTATTTATAATTGACAATAATTATTAGCCTGAAACACTCATCCAAATTGAAAAAACCTTCCGAGAAAAGATAAATGTCGCCGACAGGACTCTTTCAGGCTAATAATTATTGTTTACCAAAATAATTGTTAGCCTTTGCGCTATGCACAAAAATCTTGTCTTAAAAACTTTAGTTTATCAATTAATAAATATTTGACAAGTCAAAACATTTTTCACCAATAAAATGAAGACATAATTTGTCTCGACGCCACCTAGTGAGGGATTTAGCCGTTACAAGCCTTCCTCATACAAATAAAGTTGGTTGTTTACAGGTGAAATATAATTTTAAAAAAAAACGTAATTATTGAATGAAACACTAGTATATATTGATTAACTTGGCGGGTTTGCGATAAGCCGACGTAGCTCAACGGTAGAGCATCTGACCGGCAACCAGAAGGGTGCAGGTTCGAGTCCTGTCGGCGACATTTATCTTTTCTCGGAAGGTTTTTTCAATTTGGATGAGTGTTTCAGGCTAATAATTATTGTTTATAAAAATAATTGATAAATAAGTTCACTCTTTAGTCTTAAAACATCAAAACACTCTCCATAATATTTTTGTAAACATTTAAAATAATTTTCTGGAAAACATTTCGTAAATTCATTGAAATTTGACATATCTAATAATCCTATGAATATCAAATTTTCCATGTCCGCAAACCGATCTTGGGTATGTTGTGTCAAAACATCAATTAGTTCAGTATTCTTTCTATTGTAAATAATTTTTCTGTCGCCAGTTTCTTGTCGTCTTCCTCTTGGGTGGATATCGGTAAAGTTTTCTTCATTTAAAGTTAGCCAAAATGATTCAAAATTGTTACTCTAGTTTTGTAAAAAGTCGATGAATTCTTTTATTTTCCGTACGCAATAAGATATATCAATTTTTTTTTGTAGGATTTCGAAAAGAATGTCAGTTAAACTGAAAACTATGTGAAATACTTGTAAATGGAAATTAAAACCGAAATCATATAAATAACTATGTAGTACTGTCGCACTAACGACAGTATCTGAATCCCATTGCTCATCATCGTCAATCATACCAGAAAAAATTTCTTTCAGTTCTAATTTATACTCCATCACCATTTTGAGAAAGCTGGTATTGCTGGTACTATAATTCCATCTCGTAGGAGCTGCCGCTTGGTAAACGTTTCTTTATTTTAAGGTCGAGAGCGGAAATTCTTTTGGAAGATCGGCAGAAAAATGAAGAAAAACTTCGAAATGAGTAGAAAAAATTTGTGCACTCACGGATCCAGTTTACTGACTGAGATAGCACTAAATTAAGTCTATGCGCATAACAATGCACGAACATGGCATTTTTACAAATATTTTTCACTTTTGATTGTACACCATTATGTTCACCTGCCATGACACTAGCACCATCGTAAGTTTGAGCAACCAGTTTCTTTTTTTTTAATGGTTTGTCAAAATGGTTTAACCTGTCTTCGATGAGATTAAAAAGTGCACCGGCAGATCTATCCGGGCTAACGTCAGTAAAACCCACAAACCTCTCTTGAATACTATCATCACTTTCGTCTAAGGCCACTCTCTGACGGTCCGGTAGGGAATCGACATAAACCGGGTGCTGCAAAAATGCAGGCAATGTTTCGCGATATTTTCTCCATCGACTCTCTGACGGGTCTGCAATGATTTGTAGCGGGGCCGGTAAATTGTCGGTATTTGCAGATTTCTGTTATGTTTACCGTTATCGGATCTGTCAAACTCAAGATCAAAAAATGTCGGGGGAATCAAGTGAAGACGGGGCTCTGGTATCCTATTTATTCCTTCGAATGAGACAAAAAGGAGGAGGTTTTAGGTCCACCCCTACATTGAACGTAATATTCATTGTAGGTTATTTGTTGCTGCCAGGAAACTGTCCGAAGATGATGTAAAATTCCGGCAAATGTACCGAATGTCAAAAAAACATTCCAAGAACTGGTCCAGCGCGTTGCTCGTTGGATATTACAAAAATGAATACCAATATGAGGGAGTGCGTTAGTGCTTAGGAAAGAGTTTTAATAACCCTTTACTGCATATGCCAGTAATTTATAGCTATAAAGGCGTACATATTTCTCTGCCTCCATTATTAGCCAAAAATTCATACCCGCTCCATAATAATAATCGGATGATTTTTATAGCGCCGTTTTTGTGAAAAATCGCTTGAATTCAAAGGATAAATGACGCGTAAACGATCGAAACGCAGTGCATAGATTTACTAGGGGCGTGTTTACCGAGAAGCTACTGAATTGTTGTCCCGCTTGTGGTATAACTGTAGTATGTCGCGTCGCTCCCGCTTCCTCCCCGAGTCGTGAGCTAGAGTCCATTAAAATGTATGGCGCAGTGCCCTGTCGGTATCACGCATGAGGTTTATGTCGATTCCCTACCGGACCGTCAGAGAGTGGCCTAAGTAACGGAATATAGTAGACATTTGGCACTTCTGGGAAATATCAGTAGACTCATCACAATAATAGAAATATATTTTGCTATTCGTATTTCACTTTTAATTTCCTCTGAAATAATGTTTGATATAGGGGTAATCAAATCATTTTGAATATGATTGGATGTCCCAGTAAATATTTTCGACTTTTCCAAGTGAGTTTGTAGAAGACTATCAGATGTGCTCAATAAATACAATGCCTCGATATAATTACCTCTATTATTGGAGTCAGAGGGCAGTTTTTTTTTATTTTTTATATGAATACCTCACAAGAGTCCCAACCGTCTGGAGCCAGTGAGACTATGGCATTCCCAATTGGGAAATGTTGTGAGGCTGAAGGTATTGGGGAGGGGAAGGAGAAGGGGAAGAGGAAGGTTGGGAATACCTGGCTATTCAGATCTGGTCACCAAACACAGCTAAAAGCCATTTCAAGCAAACGTTTCAATTCTGAATGGTGGTCTTTCACCAGGGCGATACTGAGAGTATCTTCCACTCTGGAACGTGCGCAAATATACTCTATATTATTTTTAAATGAATTAATTGTGAAACAACACAAATTAATTAAATAAAAATTACTTGCGCACGCCGGGATTTGAACCCGCGACCTTCGGATTCGTAGTCGAGAGCCTTACCCCTCGACCATAGAGGCCGTCAAAGTTCTTGGGTAATATTATACAATTCCGCTTCAGTAGAAAGCTACATAATTCGGAAGAAAGAAATATACTGTTAGGTTCATAAAAATAAATAAAACATAATTGCACATGCGGATTTTCAAAATATTTCACTTTATTTTTTACTTTACGTAAATCGAAATACGTAAATATGTAAGGGGATCGACGCCATCTTTAATGTTGTTAGTATGATATGACATTTGTTGGAAGCGCCAACTGCAAAATCATCTTATTATTTAACCCAACCTAATAACCTAAGAACCTAAAAATCATATTTTAGCAAATTCTCAATGCGATTTTCTTTGCCGAACCGTTTTAACTTAACACAAGCATCGATATGTTGTTGAGAGCACTCATGTCTTTTCCGAGCTTTTGAAGGATTGTTTAAATCGATAAATCCGTGTTTATTCCACACATTTGTATTGTTTTCATTACAAAATATAACACACGGCCAGCAAAATAATTTTGAGAATTTAGCGCATCCACAAATCCAAGAAACTTGAGAGTAAACTGAGTTTTGAAAATGTCTTAGAAACGATTTATTTTTTGAAGTTATGTTCAGAATGGCGGTCGGTTTACCAGTATCCAGAATAAGTTTTTTTTCTGCAAATGGGAGACACAAAACTTTTTCGCATTAATGATTCAATTATACAATCACACAATTCACTATTATCATTTACAGCGTAAAAACAGGTTGGCGAAGTATCCATCTTATTATGGGTATTCATTTTTATTTATTTAAATTATGATTAAAAAATAAATCGCAGGTTAGTAACATTCAAGCTAAACGTAAACTGTCAGAGGTGTATACACACGCACTAGACAATCCAATGGATTAGTAATAGAGTATGGGATTCTGTGCATTATACATATTAGCATTAAAGATGTTTTTTGTACGTTGGATGCTGTCACTAACATCGTATAATGTTGACGAAGATATTGGCTTGCGGGTCTCAGTGCGCGTGCGCGGAAACAACGAACGATCTAGCATTTTGGAATCGTTTTAAAGATCGCTTCCACACACAGTATTGTTTGTATACGTGTGTTTTACGCGTTTCACAGTATTTGAGAATGTATATGTATTTAAACTCGGCCGGGCTCTTTCGTATTGTGTCGTTTGTTGTGCGTACGGAACGACAATATGCACGATGTCTTAATAATATTTGTATGATTTTTTACAGCGCCGTTTTTGTAAAAAATATTACATTAAGGTCGTTGTAGAAATATTGAAATATTTAAATTGCAGTATTGCTGTTTACGGCTAGCAGTCCAAATCTTTTTACTCTAAAATGCAAGGGATGCGGAGCATCCACAGCATGTATGGGCGGACCGCGCCTGCTGTGTAGAGGGTATTTTTAAGGAAAGAAGGGAGAAGAAACTCAAGGAAGGAATAGCTATGAGAGGTGAATAAGAATTTGGGAGTGTGTCCAGGGGTGACGGCTGTGTTAATTCATCCCTCCCACTACGGTGCAAGGCGATGGATCGAGAGAGTCTGGTTGGAGAACCCGGGCACCCCTGCTAAGTCACCAAACGTAGCGTTCACCTCCCTCTTCGAGGGATTGGAAACTAACCGCTGTCCCTGCAATTCCCTTCTATTAAGATTGTTTTTGATGAATATCACTTTTGTCGGAACGGACACCGGCCAGACCCTTGTACACTTCCCAATGGGGCACGCATTGCCGACTACTGTTCTCCCCGTCTCCTCGACCTAGCGGCACACTTCCGGCCATCGGGATTCCCTCTATATTCCTAGGGTCTTCAGGTTTTTCTCACCTCACCTCCCAGATACTCTTCTTAAGGGATACTCCAGGTGACTAGTGCAATGCTTCACTGGGAAGAGGGTCGGAAGCAATAAGTCGCTTTGCACTGGTCTGGAGGGACTGCCCCGGCTTCGTGGCTACAGCCTGTTCTGGATGTAATTTGTTTTTGTGTTTCTTGTTTGTTTATTCAAAGGTTTGTTGGGACACTCCCGCACTCCATCTTGGATTAGTCCGGTTAAAAACAGAAGGAGCCACTAAGGGCTATATTTTGTCAGCGTCAGTACCTGTACTAACCAATTTGATGTGCTTTTGTAACTATCCTCCTTCTTTGTGAAAGCTGTGCAGGGACACTTAGGGTTTAGAGTCCTTTAAAAATTATAGATTCGTAAAATTAAAAACTTTGGTGTCCTTGACACGCACCCTGAAGGAGTTACTTATACCGGGGTGGGAAAGTGGTGGGTAACCTCAACTGAACCACTTGGGGTGACCTTTGGCAGAGGTGTTGGTTATCCAATGAATGGGAATTCTAAATATATAATTACCATTTAACTTCGAGTCGAGAAATAGATTTTCCAGCTTTGTTCTAATTGGTTAAGGTAAATGGTAACACCAAGATGGTTGAACGTTTTAAAATAAAGGATGTAACTTTTTAAAATCAGTGTGGAATGGTCCAGGTGTATGTTGGTACTTATAGGTATACGGTGTTTTGTGGTACCTACTTTCCAAAAAGAAATGATTCAGCATCTATCCCAAGGTTTAAGGTACCTACCTACCTACAATAAGCGAACTTATAATTATTAATTGATAAACTAAAGTTTTTTTTTTTAAGACAAGATTTTTGTGCATAGCGCATAGGGTAACAATTATTTTTATAAACAATAATTATTAGCCTGAAATACTCATTCAAATTGAAAAAACCTTCCGAGAAAAGATAAATGTCGCCGACAGGACTCGAACCTGCACATTTTTCACCAATAAAATGTAGAAATAATTTGTCTCGACGCCATCTATTGAGGGATTTAGCCGTTACATTTTCATACTAATTTTTGTTTACAGGTGAAATATAATAAAAAACAGTAATTATTGAATGAAACACTAGTATATATTGTTAACTTGGCGGGTTTGCGATAAGCCGACGTAGCTCAACGGTAGAGCATCTGACCGGACATCAGAAGGGTGCAGGTTCGAGTCCTGTCGGCGACATTTATCTTTGCTCGGAAAGGTTTTTTTCAATTTGAATGAGTGTTTCAGGCTAATAATTATTGTTTATAAAAAGAACTTATAATTATTTCTCGGAGAGATAATTATGTAAACTTTTGTGTTTTTAAATTAAGTACGTCAAGCTGACGCCCATGATATTTGATTACACGCGTAGCTTTGTCAAAATACTGGAAAAATACCACACTAGCGACTCTATCGGCACGGGCTATGCTTCAAGACTGTATTGCTATTGTAATCAATATTTTTTTCTCTTTCTAAACAGTGCGTGAGCAGCGAGGCTTTAAATGTGAATACAATCATGATAGCCTCTTTAAAAATTTATACATACATCAGCAAAAAAGGAGTAGATTCATATGTAGGTCGTCTAATATATATTTTTTATTTAATTTTCGATTTCTATAATTCATCAAGAATATATTTTACAGAAAATCTATTGAAATATGTGTAAAAACCCAATTTCGCCAATTCGCGGCGCTAGGGGAGCTGGTGTAGCATGTTGCGATCTCAATGTATGGTACATGTCGTATTGCCATATTTAATATACGGTATATTTCACAGAAAATATATTAAAATGTATTTTTAAAAAACAATTCATATAACTCGGGCCGCTAGAGAGCGCGTCGCCATCAAATGGCAGGAGCCGGAGGTATTGTCATTTTAGAGAATTTGTTGTAATATACACCACTTGAAACTACGAACGAAACAGCTATATTATGTTTCCTCCCTTCTTCCACGATCATCCCCTACGCCCAATCACTCGGCTCGGCTAGGGGAGGAAAAGCGTGCTATCGTTGTCTTTCTCCAACACCCTCAATTTGCCATGGAAATTGATAATCCTTCGTCTCCTGTGTCTCTTTTCTTCTATTTTTGGGGGGGGGGATGTTTACGTGACTTTTCGTGGATCTTTTTAGTATGATGACATTAAGTAAATTGATTGTATTGTTGATTGAATCTAATGTCACGCCTATGGTATAGCTTGGAGAAATATTGTAGACATTTAATGAACAGGAACTAAACATGTTCATTACTATAGCAATACCAAGGTTTTTGACATTTTTTGTAAGAATTTTATTGTAGTTTCAATTTTTCAAAAACCTCCAAATCTATGGCCGGTCGGTTTTGATCAGTTTTGAGGTTAGAATGTCAAATGTCAAAACAAGGATAAGCTTTACCGTACATAATTTTTCATTATATTCAAAGTAAACCATAACTAAACATAAGAAATTATATTATGTATCTTTTTAGAAACTTTAACTCAAAGAATAATAATAGTATTGACCATTAACATTGTGGATTGTTCATGAATACTCTAATTTATTTCAATAAAACAGTTTTTTTTTATATTGAACAACAATTATAGAGCATAAAGTCACCCAAATTAAGTTCACATTTCGCCAAAGCTAAAAAAAATACAAATTTAAAATAATAATATTAATAAAAGCGAAGAACAAATATGTTCATACTAATCCAAAAACAGAATGCGCAGGTGACGTCAGATGTTTCAAATGCAATGGTACCAACATAACAAAGTGTTTTGAAGATATAATTTTTTATTCACTTTTAAATTCTACGTATAAAAGTTATATATTCACAATTGGCTTTTGCTGATAATAATAATAATAATAATAATCGGACCATTTCTATAGCGCCGCTTTTGTGAAAAATCACCTCATGGGCGCTGATCTATATGAACACATATTTTTAAAGCCATTATATTTTTCGCTATAGTTCTTTGAATTTCATCAAATACAAACCAACAAAATATTGTACAATTTGAATGATCCATTACAGCTTCTGTGGCTAATGAATAAATTAGCGTCGGATAAAAAAAAGTTTTAAATTTTTACGCGAAAAAATGTTACATCTTCAGTAATTAACCTATTTTAATAATAACCCAAAACACAACGATCACAGAGACAAATCAGTTGATTTTGTAAAATACTATTTCGTACAAATTTTGTGTTAACAAATCCCATAGTCGCTGCGCACCCGGGCAGCTAACAGATTCCTAAAGGTTTGCACGCTTCCACAGTTTGCCACCAAGCGCCACGAGTAAGATATATTCCTTAGAACAGAAATCTCCATAGACGCTGAATTCAAAATGCACGTACGTGATTTGTTTCTGACTCACTCTCGAGCAGTATTTAATACGCACGCATGGATTTTTTACTACTTTTTTTATGGAAGTTCACTGTATATCTCTTCTTCTCAATTCTACATGCGTCCATTGATATCCTACTATGAAATATGCTTACATGGATACCTAGTAGGTACGTACCTTGGTTATCAATGTTTTTATAGTGGAGTGAATGGCATATAAAAAAAATTAATTGTTTAAACAATTTATCAAATTTATGTTTGATCTTTCATCATTAGGTATCATTTTCACAAAACTTTGAAAGATAATATAATAACGATCCATTTAGCTTATTCTTTGTTTTGTATAAAAACTCAATAGTCCACATTTCTCTTCTGGCCTGTTTACAAGAGGAAAGTGTTTAGGACAATGATTAGTGACAGCTGTGTTGAGTCCCGAGAGTGCCGTCCACCCATGCAATTTAGCAGTGATTTAGTTATCATGATTGTGTGCGTGTCGAAACAGGGCGACAATAACCCCCATCTACTTGTGAACTCGAATGATTAAGTAGAGAGTGCGTATCGAAATGTCGACAGTACAAGGATATAGCTATAAGGATGCGCGCGCAGCGGTGGAAGGGGGTACTAAACAGAAAAAAAATAGCAAAAATTCTATTTCAGTAGCCTAAATTGCTACTAAATGGTAACTTACCATGCGAACATTGACTTTAAATTAACTAAACGTTTTGATTGCCATTAAATCACTATTCTAAACAGTGTCCTCGTGTAAACAGGCCTGTGTCAATTTTGGCTATGCTGTATGAAGGAATGTGATCTCAGTTAGGTAAATCAGATCATTCATTTGAAAATCAGATTCCGGCACGATTTTTTACAAACACACTGGGTAGGTACCTATGTATTTTTCAACCATTTAATATATTTAAAAAAAAAAATCAAATATGGTGCACGATACACCATAGGAATTTAATTGAAAATTTGAAAATCGAATCTTCTCGTCTCACCTACAGCGGAAATTCAAATAATTATATCCAATTCCACTATTGTCATCTCGTTCTGGCTAATGCAATATCATCTTTTTACTTTATTTAAATCGTCTCACGCACACTTTGAAAGGAGACACTTGAAAATACAGGCTGATTCACTCACACTTTGGTAAAATGTTTGAAGGGGTAATGGCAGAAAGATGCTGAAAGTAAATAAAAAAAAAATATATATATATATAATATTATCAACGATAGTGATTGGATAACCCATAATGAGTTTCTTAACCCTTTTGGAATGCAATGCATAAAAATAAAACAAACAAAATGGTTGTCTTGGTAGAAGAAAAAAAAGATTTATGTATTCTTGTTTTCATGAAAAATCACATGATGCAAAAGAAAATAAATGCAGGTTAATCTTAATTAGTGTGCGAAAAATAATGTAGGCCTTTTTACAAAAACATTGGTAAATTATCCTTTATCTCCACTTTCGTAATATATTTTACAAACTTTTATATCTATCACTGACGTCAGAATGGATACACTTGCCTTAACATACCATTTCCACGGATGGAGGCAAAGGTCACGTGACATCAGTTTTAGCACCAGCCTAGTTCACAGCCGTCGTCGTTTGTTTCGCGTGATTTTGACTGGGGTAAGCAAATTATAAAACAGAGTCAAACAAACATTCCGTTTTTGTAAACAAGCGGAACCTTTTTTATTTACGTGCTCTTAATACTTCTACTTAATTTGGCGGCACGCCTAGCTCTCCCCTCACCCACCCTTAATTGGTTACTTCCCCGTAAGTGTTAGTGTCCCTGTATGTACAATATTATTTACTCAGTGATGTCTAACCCTTTTCTGATGTATAGAGAATTCATCTATTGCTGGCGCATAAGTCTCTATGTTCCTGATGACTATCTACGACGGTGTAAGCTAATGCCCCAACTACACAATAGCCGAACCTCCCAACTTGAACGTTTGGGCGATTGTGTAGAGATGTATTTCGTACGCGTTGAGACAACGTTGGCTCGAGTTCGGCGAGATCTTCCCGGTGGCGAACTAGTTGGCCCAACCATCAAATTAGTTGACCGAACTCCCTCAAACCGGCCTCCACACATTGCACGTTCAGTAGGACTTCGGCAGGCGATCACCTCAATAGCGAAATGTATGTAATCCGATGTATAATCGGGGCTAGTTGTAAATAATTTTTTGCTCTGCAAACTGAATCAGGATGTGCGTAAAAATAAAATACGGAGCTAATACACTCGAAACAGCTATCCGTTTTATTTATTTCCGGTATTATGAGTACCTAATGAGAAACGAATTATGTCAATAATATTATTATTGTTTGTAGACTTTCTATGAATATCGGTAGATCGATAGATTTCAACTAAAATGGCATCACTTGTTTGGAGTTCGTAGGTGGAACGTTGGCCGATCGTGTAGTTGCCCGATTTATAATCACTATACGATCGGCCAACGTCCCAACTCCGAACCGAGTTCGGGTTGGCACTTTGGCGATTGTGTGATCGAGGCAATAGATTCTATATTCCTACCTGCAGGAACAACCTGGCAAATGGTTATTTTGCGTCATTCAGGAGAGATTCATGAGGAAAATCTTATTGATTTCCGCCTCATTGCCCCGATATCCACCACTCATCAATTTTTTTTTTCTTTAAATTTTGGAAATATTTGTATCTACGTATTTATTTCTTACATCCATTATACGCACTGTTAGTAAGTATAAGGAATTAAAAATTAACAAAATAATAATTATTTATTTCTTCACTAGGTGTGTAATTATTTTATCGCGTCATTATTAACTAATTTAATAATTAGAAGTCATTTGTTAATGTGTATTTTGCTTACATCACTGTTTAATAAATTAATATCAACCATAATAATAATTGGATGATTTGTATAGCGCTGTTTTTGTGAAAAATCACCTCAAGGGCGCTGTACAAGTATTACTTGCTAGGGTTTATCATTATTATGTACAAAGGGACACAATATTAAAAAATACTGCACAGTTACCGTTTAAAGATTATGTGTTATTGATATTATATTTATTAAAAAGTTAGTGGCTAAAGAAGAGTTGGAATTTATTTAAAATATATAGACATTTATATTTTTTTTACTTTTACAACTGAATAATAGATTTTAAAAAGACTGTAAAAAGCAAAAAAATAATTACATCGATATATTAAAAAAAAAACGATGACATATATTTATATTTTCAAAAATTTATAGTTATTTAGAATGTTGCGAAATATGGAACGTTATGTTTTTTCTGCTAATGACTTCAGGTAGGTACTAACCGTCTAACTAATGTAAATTGGGTATGCAACTGTACCATTCATGGACTCTCTGAAGAGATGAGTTTTAAACTTCGCTCCGAATGCGAAACTTTCCTCACCAGGATATGCAGAGTACTAAAAAATAATGACTTGTACAGACAAATGACAAATATAGAATAATAATAATATGAGAATAGACAAATTATTCAAAATTTAATTTAATTAAATTTTGAAACATGTTGCCATCTATATATTAAACAGCGATGTAAACAAAATGCTTCTTATTCATTAAATTTATTTATTATTCGATTATAATCAAGATTGGAGATTTTTTTTTCCTTTTTCACACAATTAATTTTCTTCTTCGTTAACAATTTTTATTCCACTATCCGCTCTATGCGCCTCAATTACACAACTTTATAGATGTGGTCGTAAACCATCGGAGGATCGACAGGCGTATCCTTTACACGAGTGCGAGAGTGACGCCGCCATACGACACCTACGCTCGATCCCCTCACTCGTCCAAACGTTGGCTCCTCCCCGAAAAAAAACCAGCTGGCAAATTAACAACTCAGCACAAAAAGGTCAAAGCCGTCGCATTAATCAAGGATGGCTGCATCTTATATTTGTTTCTTATTGTTGTGAGGTGTTGTTCGGCTTTAGGCGTTGTTTTACAAGCGAGGACGGGCCAATGGATTTCACGGGTCGAACAGTTTTAAATTTCAGTACAGCGTAGTGAGAGGTCGAGAGCGCAATACATGCAGAACTGAAACCGATATTCCTTTTGCTATATTGCGCTTCTCGTATCGTGTTCGGGCATCTAAGTCACCCCAAATCTCAAGATTGAAACGTAAGACAATACCGATCGACAATTTAACAGTTTGACCCACTAACACTCGATATAATTCGGGTTTAATCGACGAAACCATAGACAAATATTGCAATCTTAAAAAAATCTTGACATTTTTCTTTAAAAACTCTCCGGCGTGATCAAAAAACAATATTTTTTACTAAATAAATCGCTCAAATAATAGTTCAAATTTAACATAACGAAAGTGTTCTCAATTCCTTTACAACCTTTTATATTATATTATTTTTTACGACATTTTGACGCTTCGCTAGTTGTGTGTTCTTTTTTTAAGTGTATTTTAAACTATTAATAATAATTTCTGATCAATTGTTCATTCTAAAACAATTAAAAAGTGATGTGTAGTGATTTTT
>JAHDVE020000601.1:0-34686 GCA_022606495.2 Halesus radiatus | reverse complement strand
ACTCATTACAAATATCTTCCAAGAAATTCCGGCTAATATAAAAGAAGAGGAAAATATGTTGATATTTAAGGTCGAAATAAATAGTGCAATTTTTAATGCCGTAATTTGTAAAGTTTAATTTGTAATTTTGTGACTTAAATTGCAAATTTGTTTGTGTTTAAGATATATTGTGTTCATATTAGAATACATGTAGCCAATATATGTTATATTTTAATTTAAATAAATAAAATAAAAATAAACTTAAGCAACTTTCATGAAAGTCTACATACGAGTATATTACTGGTTTATAATAATTTTCGCTGCCGATGGCGCCACCTAACCTAACCCCATAATCAAATACTCATTTTTATCAACTACGATAATCTTGAAAATCAGACAATTTAAATAACGCAACGCCTCCTACCTCTATAATCATCGGGAAAACTTGTTTGTGCAATGATGAAGGACCAGCAGAGAATTCAACCCGGGACGTCTAAGAGGTACTCAACACATTTATCTACTCAGATACTAATCGTAATGCTTCAATTTCTGTTCCGTGTACGACATCCATCTTCATTTTTGCAAGCGAATATCCAAACCCGCACACAATTATGTATTTTTCTAATTCACACTTGTTTAAAATATGTTATAACTTAATTTTATTTTAAATCTAAATAATATCTTAAATGTATGCTGTCGCGTTGTCTTGGTTTTAAACTCCTGTATTTTGGCAGCGAGCTATAAAAAAGCCAACTATTAAATTTCAAAACACCGACGGGTTCTTAGTTTTAGGCCCATTGCTGAGCTTTTTTTACTCCGCTTGTATTTATTTCCTTCGGGTAACACTGAATGTCTCCTGTGACTGAAGAGTGGAGTTCCTGGGGTGCACTTCATTATGTTATGTGCTTTTTTGAGAAGATCATTTTCTCATTTGTTTTTGGTTCTAATTTACGCTGTGTGATAGTTTTGGGGGAGAAATACTCTATTTCTAATGTATTTTTCAATGTACATACCTACCTATATATGCAATGAGTTCGCAGGCTATAAATTCAGTTTATTTTTTTCTAAACCTTAGAAAAGGAGTGTGCAAATCATTCACATAAACACACTATTTGCAATACCTATCTAATACGTTATATTAATTCATCCATTTCACATGAAAATGACTTCAGAGAGCCGGTACTTCAATCAAAACCTTTTACTATCCGAGAATTTGTCCGTTAAAATAAAATAAATTAATTAAATTCGTTTGATTATATATATATATATATATAAAATCAATGTAAGTTTGTTTGTCTTCGATGTTCTCGAAAATCACTGGACCGGTTTCGCTGAAAATAGCAGTTTGTTTTTATTAGTGCCGGGAAGGTTTAGAGAGTAGTTTGAATGAAATCCAATATATAAAACTGTTGCTATAACGTTTTAAAATTAGTATGAAAAACATTGAACCCGCCATGTTTTATTTAGGTTAGCCCATAGATATAACACTCTGGTTAACCACAGATTGCATATTCAAAAGAAGAAGGTTTTTTTGGGTAGAATATTTTCAAAATGGAAAACACGAGTAGGTAAATACTTAAGAACTTTATGATTTAGATATATTTTGAAAAAATAAACGTTTGAAATGAAATAAAATATTCAAATGAATGTTTTTTTATTCGAAGATAGTTACTTTCGCTGTCAGATCAATTATGGCACCCTAATGACAAGCGAGAATTTACAACTTCATAACTTTACTCCAAATCCCGAGCAAGTCCAGGTACACATCAGCTAGTATTTAATAAAGTTGTGCTGTAAAATAATGATTGAGTTAATATGTTCTTCGATAGGTATGTAATTATTTTGTGGCGTCATATATAATTAATAAGTACTTTGTTTACACCACCGTTTTTAATATATAAATATCTACATGTTTCAGAAGCAAAGCTTCTGTCATCAGGATAAACAGTATACTATTAGTACAGTTGTGTAAATCAAGTAAGTAATTCTTGTTATTTATATTGAGAAAATAATTGATTTCTGTGTCTAATACTTTCTTCCTCAGCAAATTGATAATAACAATAATAATGATAATAAATAATATCTTTATTGTAATTAAATTTAACTTTAACTATAAAGTGGTTTATAAAGTGAAATAGAAAATAATATAATAACAGTTATAAGTTCAAGTTTAACATAACCCGCCTCACTAGGCTAGCCTGTGTTGAGGCAGTAATTTTGCCAATTATTTTATAATTTTAAAATACCTATGAATATAGGAGTATACTTATATAAAGATATGCTTCGTAAATCGTTGAATCAATAATTTAGAAATTGGGTGAGTGCATCGGTAAATGCCCTATCATTACTTTTAATCCATTTTTTTACATTGTGTTTGAATATTTTTTGCGAATCAGATTTTTTTATGCTAACCGGAAGAATGTTGTAAATTCTCGTGGCAATGTACCTAAAATTCCGTTGCCCAAAAGTAGTATGAATTACCGGAATTTGGAGTAAATCTTTGTTGGCATTTCTAGTGATACGAGTGTTTAATCTTTTTTCGTAGTATTTACTTTTGTTTGAATAAAGATTAGTGAGGTTTGTTTTAGCGTAAATCTGCCGAACGTCTAAAACTCTCATTATATTAAAGATTAAGATAGAGTCTGTAATTAGAGGCAGCTTAAGGATTATTTTTATAATCGTTTTCTGTGCCTTTATGATTGGGTCTAGGATTCCATTTGAGGTGTGGTTCAATGGTGCTCAATGTAGGGGCACTGACGATATTCATTGGGATTCATACATGTATGTATTCTAATAGAGAAATCGTCATGTGGTTGTCCTGTAATATTTATACTTTATGTGACATATTTAGTTTTCTCGGTGTTCAGTGTGAGCGTATTTATATCTAACCATTTTTCAACTAATCTAATATCCGTTTCAGCTTTGTTGAAAACATCTAATAACATTACATTACGATGGAAGAAAAATTATTAATTTCGTTGAAAATATCTAGTTATTTAATTGAAATGTAAACTTCGTAAACGATTTTCCATAAAGAATGGAATTTATTTCGTCTATCGTTATCGTATTCCTTGGAGGCAAATTATGAAATGGGAAAATGGTGCATTGGATTATATATTTAATATTCTCGATTACAGATTAAGTGAATTGTTTTTGAGTAGAAAGAAAAAAATATTCATATATTTCTATAAAACCCCGTCCCAAGGCGGGAAAATCTTCCTAGTTGGAGATTCAAAATCTTTCTTATTGTATTTTGTAGTACTTTACCTGCTAAAAAAAACGCATCGTGTTATGGTGACTAAAGTGTTGAACACGTTGTACCTATCAGACAAAATAGTTTTTAAGTCTTAAATAATGACATAAATATGTAAATGTTAGACAAAATCGCACCTCATATTTCCCTGTCCGCCATTAGCTGACAAATAGCGTCGTGGTTTCAGAGGAAACACAAAAGAATTTGCAAATTGGTGGCGGCGTTTCCCCGGACGACCCGTTAATTTGTACCGTGTCGGTGTGATACAATTATTCGACAAATAGCTGCTTCTTGGATTATACGAGGGAGGAAGCAGCGTTAAGATGGGATAGTGAAAACAAAACCATTGCCCAGTATTCTCACACGTCAATTTGTCGTTGTATAACTGATTTATTTGGTTCAACTGTTCAGCAAATCTTGTTAAGATATCTTGCTATATCTTTACAGCTTTGGGAGGTAATACTTTTATTTATTTTATTTTAGAAACAAACAGTGATGTATAAAATGAGTGGTGTACAAATTACAAGGTTTTAGAAAATTATTACAAGAATCGGTATCAATCGGTAATTTAAATGAAATCCAATATGTAAAACTGTAGCAATAACGTTATAAAATTAGTATGAAAAACATTGAACCCGCCATGTTTTATTTAGGTTAACCCATAGATATAACACTCTAGTTAGCCAGATTGCATATTCAAACGAAGAAGGTTTTTTTGGGTAGAATATTTCAAAATGGAAAACGCGAGTATGTACCTAATTAAGAACTTTATGATTCAGATATATTTGAAAAAATAAACGTTTGGAATGAAATAGAATATTCAAATGAATTTTTCTTTATTTAGAGATAGTTACTTTCGATGTCAAATCAATTGTGGCACCCTAATGATAAGCAAGAATTCACAACTCCATAACTTTATTACAAAAAAAAAATCCCGAGAAAGGCCGGGTCTAATCTTTGAGATAAAATGAATTAATTAATTAATAAGCTTTTTAAGCATTTGTTTTGAAAACTTAAGAAAGAAGAAATCTCTTCTATTAATTTATACTAATTAAATTACAAATTAAAATTAAATAACAAAACAAAAAAATAATAATTTAAAGAAATGGGTAAAAAAAAAATTCATGTAAATTTTTTTAATTTTTCACACCGATATCGGGGTAATAGCCCCCGAACTCAAATAAATCTAAATCCCAATCCCATTAATTAAAAAAAAATAATAATTCTAAACCCTATCCCCCCTAAAAATATATATAATTCTAGAATACTCAGCCAAGAAAATTTAAACCCTGAGACTAACTCTCTTTCTCCTTCAATAAAATCAAAAGGAGCTCGATTTCACTCAGCTAATATAGAAGCAAATATTACTAACCCCAAAATAAACATAAAGAAAAGAAATCAAATGTATTCTTGATAAAGAATAAATTTTCTAAAATCAAACCCCCCAATTAAAACTAATAAAGATAATAAAATAATAGATAGTCTAACCTAGTCTAGTGGAAAATATAAATGATGAATTTGTTTGTAAGACATTTAAAATATGTTTTTGTTTTATTTTTTATCTGTAGGTACTATCGGTGTACCTATTATAAATTGTTTTACATCTGTCTCAAAATAATAAATTAAGTTTTATCATAAAATATGTAAAAGCCCCTAAATGGCATTTTTTTTATATGAATACCGCACAAGAGTCCCACTGCTCCCAACCGTCTGGAGCCAGTGAGACTATGGCATTCCCAATTGGAGAATGTTGTGAAGCTGAAGGTATTGGGGAAGGGAAGGAGAAGAGGAAGAGGGAAGTGGGGAAATACCTGGCTATCCAGGTATATATCTGGTCACCAAACACGGCTAAAAGCCATTTAAGCAACATTTCAATTCTGAATGGTGATCTTTCACCAGGGCGATACTTCCACTCTGGAACGTGCGCAAATATACTATTGTTTGTTTTTAAATGAATTAATTGTGAAACAACACAAATTAATTAAATAAATTTACTTGCGCACGCCGGGATTCGAACCCGCGACCTTCGGATTCGTAGTCGAGAGCCTTACCCCTCGACCATGGAGGCCGTCCATGTGTAATATAATAAATAACGAAATGTTTGTATGATTTCTCAAATATTCAATAATATCACTCTGAACGTAACCACCCGATCCGGTCCTAATTCTAAGACATAAATCATTACACTAGATTGATAATTGTTTCTTTAGTGATATATGTCAGTGCACTGCTAATACTGCACAGGTAATACTCATATTCTATCGAAGTGCTTTCCCAATTCTAAAAATCATTTAAATAGTGCTTGGATGGATGATTTTTTATAAAGTAATCCAGTTTGTTTTGTAATTTCAATTAAACACAGCGACGACTCTTTTTTCTCAAAGGAAGGATTGTACTTGGAACCTGAAGAAAGACTTGTATAATGGAGGAAATACAAAGAGGTGACAGATCTGTTATTTTGTAAACGAATCTGAAGAAAATGGGCAAGCCGCTTTAGGTTTTTCAACTCAAATGCATTCTTAATCATTCATCATTCAAAATAACTTTTTTTACAAAAATCCATTCATAATGTGAGATGTGAGATAAATAATCCTGTATGTAGATACCTATTTTATGAAAAATATTTATTTCTTCTTAACCCGTATTTAACACCATTTTCCCATGAAATACGCGGATTTCGTATAAAAATTTACCGATTTAAATGAGAAATTATTATTACCAGACACTGTTTATCCGGTTAGCAGTGGCGTGCATTATATAAAGGCGGAAAAGCTGTGCCTACCCTAGAAGAAATTAAAAGATGGAAAATTTAAAAAAAAATGCTACTAATTTCAAAGGAATAGGTAATAACTAGTACACTTACTTACTTCTTCAGTTAGCTATATCAATCAGCAAAATATGATAATAAAATGACCATTGTTAAATATTCAATACACATTTCATACACGAACTTGAAAATCTCCACACAGCCAACCTTTAGTCAAAGAACAATTCACGCCACTACCGTTTAGTGGACAAATACATCGGATTCCGACCTAGGCATCGCAAATTCAATCCTTTTCTAGCTGAGTCTTCCATCACCATATATTCAGTATTTTCCGCTTATAATGCTGTTAGTAAGAGAAATTCGTACATTTTCACGTCATTCGTAACCCGGAAATATTATTTAAAAAGTTTAAAAAAATCCTATAGTGACACATCTCGTACGGTCTTCCATCGCACTGCGACAAATACCCACGTCTCTAAAGCACCGGGAACATGACAGGGTGACATTAGTTGCCGTCGCTTGACAAACCGACGCGCTTATTCAAGACGATCTCGTAAAGCTCGCAAATCGCCCGCCGGCTTCTAGATCCGCTTTGAACGTGTTTCCACAATATGTCGCAAGGGCGATGGAAACATCTTAGCTTTTATCAAGGCGATACGTCTTTTGATTTAACGTGACGTAAACTAGAGCTTAATGTCACGCGCAGATTAAATATCCAGTCTCTCATTTAATAAAACCTCCGAAATACATTAACATTATTTATCTGCTGCATCAAACGATATTTAGTAAGGCAGGTTAACTTACAAGAAAATACTGTTATTATAATCGTAATACTTTGTTTTCTTTTACGTTGGCATTGCAATCTTTTTAATAAATAAGAATATCATTACAAAATTATTTATTTAGAGTTAATAACGTTGGATGAATGAAAGAGGTTATATTTTTAACATCAGAATTGAGTTCACTCTAAAACATCCATTTGCTTACGCAGATGCAAATACATACATGTCTACAAAAGGAACAAAAATAGCTAGAATTTAAACTTTATAAAGAATGTCTTGTTACTTTACCTAATAAAAAGAGCTTTAGTTTCTCGGGTAAATATGACCCTAAAATTCATACCTACCAAGATAATATTATCATGGGTTTTTCTTCATCATTCTATTGAATTATAGGCCTTTAAAACGTATTTCCAAAACGATACAATCCGTTTAATTTCACAATACACAAATTTTCAATTATATTGTAAAGATTACAGTGTGGGTACCTTACCTTAGTTAGGTAGGTACCTACACTCGTCGGACTTATATTCCAGACTTTATCCAATACCTACCGCATAAAAACTTAAAGCCTTAAATCGTTCAATAAATGTTATATTGAATTGAATCATCTACACGGAGGAAAATGCCTCATCGGATCTACAATTCAGCAAACCTTTAAATCGCTCATGTCCCATCAAGTATCTGTCGCGGTGCGTCCGTAGAATAATTTATTTGCCAGATTTATAGCGTGCAAAATGAAGTTTAGAAGATTCATGACTGTGCGTACTGCACGCTATGATAATTAATTAATTACTACAACGATGCACTAAACTGACATTTTGAATTAAAAATATTTCGTAAATATTACCTGTTTGAATAACTCTCCTATCTACCGAGACGTACTCGTATATCTACAGTTGATTCTGGAAACAACAATAGTTATTTGTTTAGCTTTTTTATTTAGTTGCCCTTTTTTTATAAATTTTACGTTCATCGGCTGTTTTGTCTTTCACAGGCATCATAAACAATACGTTTTGTATCACTTAATATTTATTTAATTCCATCAAATTTACATTTAAACTTAATTAAGTATATACGAAAAAAAATCATAGTACTTAAGTACTTATTTAGATGTTGTGTACTGTAAATGGTTTATTGTTCGTGAACACCTTGCTAAGAGAACCTACATGCTGAGGTGTTCACGTGTTTTTTGTTATAGTTTTGTGAATTGCTTATGTTAAATAATGTGTAATATTATTTAAAACAAAAATACTAAATTACGGAAAATAATTGCATTTTTTTATTGGTTTTTAAATGATATTGCGTTATGCTTGATTTGATGTTATTAAGTTTTGGAAAAATGGTGTACCTACCTTTCGTTTTGAGTTTTGACCCAATCCGAAGCAAATATTAGACGGATGGTTTTAGAACAACTTTACTATCCCCCGCCAATTGCTCCATGGGAAAACTACCATAGACAACATTTACCCCGGTTTAAAAGACAATTGCTAGAGTAGACTATACATTCCAAAAAACCAACCCTAACCAAACATGACAGGCTTATTCTATACTAATAATAATAATTGGATTACTTCTATAGCGCCGTTTTCGTGGGAAAATCACCTCAAGGGCGCTTTACAATTAATTAAATAACATGTACAACCAACACCTTACTTACTTAATCAGTGTATTGTTTACCCTTCTTGGTAATCAATAATCATTTAATAAAATTTGTTTTCTTTGACCACGATAAATATGCTAGCCACAAAAAAAATTATCGAGGGAAAAACAGAAGGGGACCAATATTCCTAGGGGAGTCATAATCCGAAAGGCAGTTAATAATAATAATAATAATTGGATGATTTGTATAGCGCCTTTTTGTGAATCACTTCAAGGGCGCTGTACAAATATTACTTCCTATTATTTATCCAATTATGTACAAACAGATACAGAAAAACATACTGACCTGGCAGGTCGCTTCAGATGAACACAGTTTTATTAGAAAATTTAAGTATAGAGATGATAGTTTTACAGTTGCTATTTTATCCTATTTTTCTATTGATGTTACATTTATTAGAAGATTGGTGGCACAAGAAGAATTGGTATTTATTGAAATATTTATATTTTAGGACTGGAAAATATTTATAAAATGACCTTAAAAAGCGTAAGAAGCTTTTAATGGATATAAACATATTTTTATTTTTATTTTTACACTTTTAGTTATTTACAGTGTTGCGGGCTGTGGACGCATTTGCGCACGGATGCGTGAATTTTTAAACTTTTTCTATTTAATGACTTTAGGTAAGCCCTAACCGGCTAGCCTAGCTAAGAAATTTGCGGGTGCATTTCTTCAATTTATGGATACGATTGTCTGAAAAGATGAGTTTTAAGTTTAGTTCTGAATTCTGTCGAGTATTTGATAATTCTTAAGTCGTGAGGCCGTTCATTCCAGGCTTTAGATCCTGATACTCCGAAAGCACGATCACCGAACTTAGTATTAGGTGTGCGCTTTGGTTCCTTCAACCTCCCTATAGCTGATGACGCTGCTAACCTAAGGGGGACTGCCGTGAATTGGTATTTTCAGGAATACACAGTACTGATAAGTAAGCCGCAGCCATTCCGTTATCCGGAGCTATTTCGTTTTCCTGGTGCCACGGAGATATGACTGATGAACTCTTGGACAATTATTGCCCTAAAAAATGTGGCTTTTAAAAAGAAATGCTTTTTTAGTAGGTATGTAGGTTTTTAATGTGAATTACGCACAAGAGTCCCAACCGTCGGGAACCAGTAAAACTGTGGCATCCCGGATTGGTGAATATTATTTTTCATTCTGAACGAATGCTGTATCTGAGAATTTGGTATCTATCTAATTCACTCCTATTCCTAACATAACGAGTGCGTTTTTGCCAAGTAAATTAAAGAAACGTCAAAAATATGTTCACCAGTACTTTGATTTTTTTAAATATCAATACAACTTTTCAAGTCCCATGTTTGATGTGATAGAAAATCTCATTTTGGAAGGAAAATGTCGTGGAGGCATTTTAATTTCCAGTAGAAACAACATTAATGCACTACGTGAATATTTGTAATAATTTAACAGCTTGGAAAATCAGACGACGAAATACATATACGTGCCGCGTACTACGTGGTTCTGCTTCTGTATTTTATGAATTCGGTACTATCTTGAATCGTGTGTTCGTAATGCAAGTTTCTACACTTGTAAATGATTTATCGTGACTTTGTTTTCGTTTGAAGTTTACCGCAAAGATAGTTTAATGACTATCGCCCATGTTTTTGACATTAGAACCGTCGGAACGATAGAAATTTTGAAAACAAACTGTCGTCCATGTCCAATGCCGAAAAATTATGAAAATAACTTCTCTTCTGATGGTAGTTAATTCTGTCACATTTAATGAAATGGAACATTTATTGAGATGCTCGAAACTCATAAACATGATTTATTCACTCACAGCCAACAGAACTTGCGGAAAACTATGTGTGGCTAATTTTATTAGCTTTGTGGTAAAACGAATAAACGGATTACGGCAATTAAAAAACGCTATTTTTTAAATCCTAAATATAATATTAGTGGGTAGGTACAAAGCAATAATAGGTTTTAAGTGGTACGCATCTCGACCCAGAACCCAGAGTTCGACACGCAAATAAAATGAGTTTTTTTTTATGTCTGCTCCCAACAACCTGGAGTTAGTGAGACTATGGAATTCCCATTTGTGGTATGTTGTGCGGTTGAAGGGTTTCAGGGGGGAAGGAGATGGATAAAAAGAAGGTGGGGAATTACATCTATTCAGATCTAGTCACCAAACACGGCCAAAGCCATTTCAAGCAACGTATCGATTCTGAATGGTGGTCTTTCACCAGGGCGATACTGACAGTATCTACCGCTCTGAAATGTGCCGCAAATATACTTACACATTAGTTTAAATGAACAATTTGTGAAATGTGTGATGAAACACAATTTAATCAAATGAAATTTGCTTTTTACGCCGGGATTTAACCCCGGACCTCCGGATTCGTGGCCAAAGATCGTAACCTCTCAGCCACGGAGACCGTCAAATACCAATACGAATACCGCCGGATTATTTCATGCATAGTGCCCTGTCGCCGTCTATTGGGAAGTGATATGTAAAAAAAAATGTATTTATATGGGAGAGGTGCAGTGGCGTTGCGACAAACTCTTGGGCCCTGTGGTAACGTTGTTAATATTCAAAATATTTTAACCATTATTTTCCTAGCAAAAATGGCACAGGTATTCGTAAAATTAATACATCCTGATCGCGAACAACGTATGATAAGAGATAACGCCATAGATAATATAATTTAACGTTTTGAATACGCGGAAAAAAATGATGGTCTACGAAGCAGTATAGTATATAGTGCCTAGTCAACGCATTTGATTTCTGGACGTTTGTGGGATCTTTTCCTGTCCCAGCACAAAAATACATTGGCATTTTCATTTCGTATTTGTACTCTTTGTTGTCTCTTGTCACATTTAAGTTTAATGAACTTTACAACATTTGCTTTACCTACAGTTTCCGTTAGGAAAATTGATAAACACAAATATATAAAACAACGTAGGTGTAATTTATGGAAGGGGAATAGGTACGTACCTACGGAGAAAGTATTTAGCTCAGCAGCTAACCAATTTCTAAGGTCTCCGTGGTTGAGTGGTTACGATCCTTGGCGATGAATCCAGGGGTCACGGGTTCAAATACCAGCGTGCGCAAGTAAATTTTATTTGATTCAGTTGTTATATTTCACAATTTATTAACTTAAAATGATATGTAGCATATTTGCGGTACGTTCCAGAGTCATAGATAATGTCAGTATTGCTCGGGCGATAGACCATCATTCAGAATCAAAATGTTGCTTGAAATGGCTTTAGCCGTGTTTTGTGACCGGATCTGAATAGCCGGGTACTTCCCCCACCTCCCTCTCCCCATCTCCTTCCCTTCCTCAATACCTTCAGCCTCACAACACAACCAAATTGGGGATGCCATAGTCTCACTCTCTCCAAACGGTTGGGAGCAGCTGGGACTCTTGTGTGGTATCACATAAACGAGATTTTTTTTCTTTTTTTCTAACACATTTGATATATAGCCTTTGAAAGATGCACCAGTTGATACGCCACTGATAGGCAAACAAAAAAATACTCCAAATATTATGATTTTAAAAGATCTGCCGTCCATTACAGTACTTTTCGACAAGTGTCTCACGTGCTTCGAAATTGAGTGGAGGATCGTCCGGCAAGTCTTTGGTCTTTATCCCCGTCCTGAAATACCTCCTTGTCTGCATAAATCAGGTGCCTCGTTTATTTATAGGGCGGCGAAAGCGGGCGGGCGTCTGCGCTGCCCCTCTCATCTCCTGCTGACCTATCAATTCACTGTACCCAGTCTGTACTCTCTGCTCTCTGCTCTCTAGACCACTATGGGATAATGCAATTACAGACTAAATAGAACTGTTCATAATAGGATTTTTCTCAAAACAAAGTTGATGTATTTGTTCAAATACCGCATATGTTTACAGTTTAATTCCGGTAGAATTTCCGTAAAAACAAATAATGTTAATAGAGATTCCATTAGATTGACATAAATGGCAGTACGGAAATAATTGTCAGTAGCACAAGAGGCAAATTCATCCACCCAGATAGTGCAAGGTTCCGAGGTTGAGACTCAGTCGAAACACCCAACCTAATCTTTTTTCTTTTCAATACGTATTATTATTCATTAATATTGCTTCACGTGTGAGTGTTTTCTGCTTGGAAATGAGATTTTTTGTATAGTTTGCATATTTTAGCCGGTTGAATATTACCTAAACGACATTCATCTTTCAATTGTGCTTCAAAGTTTTACGGCTCCACACTTTTTGTTAGGGAAACTTGGTCCTTAATTTAAGCTTGCAATTTGGAGATATTTCGCTGTGTTATTGCAACAATCAAATATTAATTTAATGTGAAAATAAGATACTTTTCTTTGGCCCTAGAGGCCGAATATTATGAACCAATAAAATTCTTTGAAAGGCAGAATTTAAACAGTAAATACAATGTCATGCAATGTGCAGTGTTTTCTAATATTGTCTTCTGTGCGTGCAAAATCATATCTTTTCTAGCTAAAACTTTATAATTTAACGTGTCAATCTAGAGTGATCTCCCAGGTGAGTATGTTTCTGTATGTAATAAGATTAACCCTACCACGTACTTGCTACAGCGCCCTTTAAGTGATTTTTCACAAAAACGGCGCTATCTAAATTATCCAATTACGAATCGGCGTACCTACGTTTTTAGTTTATTTTTATATTAAAGGATTTCCCTGTGTTAAATCCTATTCCACTATGTTAAAAGATATCCTTGTGTTATGACAGACATGAGAAAATGTATGTTTAAAAAAAAAATAATTAAAAAAATATATATAAAATAATAATAATAAAATGCAATTATTCAATTTTTTAAGAAAATTTAACACTAAGTATATCTAGTAATAACTTTTTTAACAATCTTCCTTCTAATCTTAAAATTGTAGAAAATATCCATGAATTCCAATATAAATTTTTTAAAAATATATCAAACTACTGTAACAGTATTATATTTGTTATTAATAGATTTTTTTCCATAAACCTTGCATTTCTTTTAGTTTCTTTTCTTTTTTTAATACTATTACTATTTATAAGTTACTAAATTTACATGACTAATTCATATTTTCCCGCTATTATACAACAATGTTTTATGTTATGATCTAATTATTTTATGCGAAAATCCCCCAGCTAACACAAGAACCTTCTTTCTTTATGGTGAGGAACAGCTATATTATATTTTTGTTACACTATATGAATCATCGTGAAAAAAATAATAATTTAAAAAAAAAAAAAAATTGACTTTTACAGTTAGTATGCGGAACGTACCCATGTGAGAAGCTATTTTCTGAGGTTCACTATTATAAACGTTCAAACATAATAATCTATTGTCTGTATATATAGGTATTTTTACCAGTGGCATGCATTGCTCTTTGACCAAAGATAGCCGGTGTATAGTTTTTGAAGGTGGGGTATGAATTATTATTTTTTTTAAATTGCCATTTTTTATGATCTTCCAATGATTGTTGTGGTCTACTAAATAAATTGACGTATTTGTTCAAGTTCCTTACCAAACACACGAAAAAAAAACGTTTTCATCAGATATTTGTCTTATTTTATTAATATATTTCTACTTCTTTTTTGGTACGTTTTTCTTAAGGGTGTACGTTTTTCTTAAGGGTACGGACAGCTTTTCAGTATTTATGGACTGCACGCCACAGTCTATTACCCTTGTTTAAGTTAAGTGCTTTACAAAGCTTTGCGATCGGTTCGTTTTAGATCTATTAAAAAATCTGTATAATATTATTATTCCGCTCGTTTGATTTTCACCCTGTAAATGTAACCCAGTTCTATATCAGCGGTATTTACTCGTAACTTATCAAAGCTACTGCGCGGTGTGGATTTAATTGCGTTGGAAGTGCAATTTTAATATCCGCTCCGAGGAAATGGGTTGCCAGATTAAAGCCATAAATCCGCTGTTTAATATTGCAAACTGCGGTATCAAAAAAACACATATATTTCGCATTCAAGGCAAAAGTTAATTTATTTTTGAAAATGGTTGTACTTACTTCTAACAATATTATTGTTTTTTTACTGGTTAAATGTGCAAATGTCGTAAATCTAATTCAAATTGTTTTTTAAATGTGGCTTTTAACAAAACACCCTTTAAATTTTCAATTTACTCAAAAAACTTTATTACAGAGCTTGAACTATTATTTAATTTATTTGTTTTATTGTTGGTGGGTACTTAACTGCAAATATTAAACAGTTAAAATAAAGTGTCGAATTGCGAAACATTTTTTTGTTGCTTATAAATATATTTTTATCGTTATTATTGTTTGATTCGATATGATTTATATTTGGCAACCTCCGTGGCAAGGCGGAAAGATACTTATCTTGACCCAGATGTCTCGGGTTTAAAACATAAAAGGATTGTTTTATTCGCATATATGGGATTCTTCATGTATGGTTATGATATTTACACGTTTTCATAGAATTCGAATTTTGTGATTGATACGTATGTAAGTAGGTAACCTAGGTGCCTACCTACCTATCATTTTTAGTATACCGGAACATGTGTAGGGTACCTAATAATATTCTAGTGGAAGTAAGTAGGTCCATAATTATATTCTAGTGGAAATGAGTAGGTCCATAATTATATTCTAGTGGAAGTAAGTGGGTGCCTAATTATATTCTAGTGGAAGTAAGTAGGTGCCAATTATATTCTAGTGAAAGTAAGTAGATGCCAATTATATTCTAGTGGAAGTAAGTGGGTGCCTAATTATATTCTAGTGTAAGTAAGTCGGTGCCTAATTATATTCTAGTGGAAGTAAGTAGGTACCAATTATATTCTAGTGGAAGTAAGTAGGTGCCAATTATATTCTAGTGGAAGTAAGTAGGTGCCAATTATATTCTAATGAAAGTAGATGCAATTATATTCTAGTGGATGTAATTAGGTGCCAATTATATTCTAGTGGAAGTAAGTGGGTGCCTAATTATATTCTAGTGGAAGTAAGTAGGTGTCTAATTATATTCTAGTGGAAGTAAGTAGGTGCCTAATTATATTTTAGTGGAAGTAAGTGTGTATCAAATTATATTCTAGTGGAAGTAAGTAGGTTCCTAATTATATTCTAGTGAAAGTAAGTCGGTGCCTAATTATATTCTAGTGGAAGTAAGTAGGTGCCAATTATATTCTGGTGGAAGTAAGTAGGCGCCAATTATATTCTAGTGGAAGTAATTAGGTGACAATTATATTCTAGTGGAAATAAATAGGTGCCCAATTATATTCTAGTGGAAATAAATAGGTGCCTAATTATATTCTAGTGGAAGTAACTATGTACCTAATATTAATATATTCATCGAAGATCAAATAAAATTCGTTAGCAAAAAACAATAATGTAGGAATGCACATAATGGATCGAATATTAGAACGCACGATTACGTATGTTCTAAATCTTCTCCTTGTCCTAGTCGGGTCGGGAACCCATCGCTTCTGGCTGTGCCACACGAGGCCAGTAGCAATGACAGAGATAAGCGGCAACTAAATCATTTAGTTAATTTTCGCGTGCGGACGATGTGTTAAGTGGTAAGTACTTAGTAAGTTACCGTTAAGTAGCAATTTAATTGACTGAATTAGAATCTTATCTGTTTTTCGGTTAAGTGTCCCATTCCATCCGAAGTGCGCGCATCCTTACGGTTAGGTAAGGGCTGCTGTCCTTGTACTATCGACGTTTGGAAATGCACCTTCTAAATAATTATTCGAGCTTACAAAGAGTATCGGTGCAATCAGCGAGTCGGCAAATAGTCTCACTGCTACGCGGGCATCGACTGCTTAATTGCTCGTGTGGACGACACTCATCACTTTTCTCAGGACAGTAATTTAGTTGCCACTGTCCTTGCTACTGGCTGCATCTACACTCATTCGATAAGACGCCTTTAGGTGTCCCTATCCTGGGCTACATCAGCAACCTCTGGAGCTGCTTTCCAACTATGTCTGGGGTAGGCAACTGGTCGACTTCCCCCTGGAATTGCCACCAATGTTTAGTACGGAAGTTGCTTTTCTGACATTCTTAGTAGCCACATGTCCAAGCCACTCAACTCACAAAAACATACAAACGTGAAAACATAGCAAAAATACATCACTTGTATATTATAATATTATAAAATGTCAATCTTCTCTCGTCGCTCCTTTGAAAGCGATACCCTGAAACAGAGATCAAATGCGAGACACATGAGCCCAGCTTCACACTCCGATCAGACAACATATTATTAAAGACTCGAGATGAAAAAAGTAGCAAAACACGAGTATAGTTTCTCGTGACAACATTCTCCGGGTGCGGGTGTAGAGTTCTGTGCTTGAAGAATTAATTTCCTGACAAGTCCGGAGATGGATGGGTGTTTTTGTAGTGCCGCCAGGGGCCGAAGCTCGGGGAGCTTTTTTGTATGCTGGTTTAATAATGTATGTGTAGCAAGTTTTTGTTATTTGAGATTCGGCACCATGTTTCAGTGATAGCTTGTTAAAGACTCCATTGTGACATCTCGTTGTTTCTCATGAACGACGCATGTAATATAAAAAGAAATTTAAACGGAGAACTTAAGTGCTAGGATTCGATGTATAACTGTGTCATCTTTTTATTTGTTGAATAATGTTCCACTCTATCAAGGTTTTCAATACGAAAATAAATTTGCGTTATTCAAAGGTCATTTTTTTAATATTTGAGTTTTCTCATTCGGTACCTATGTAAAATTATTAACACATGAATTTTATCAAAGTATTTTTTTATATTGATGCTGTTTTTAATAAAAATACATCTTTAATTCAAAATGAATTTATCAAAGCAAATGTCTTCAAACTCCGACATTCGTAAAAAGGAAATACTCTTATAAGTAAAAAAGTCGTTTAACAATCAATCGATACATCAATTAATTGAAAACGCAAATCTGAAGTACCTAACCTACAATGGTAAATCCAACAGATTCAAAAAGTTTACTTTGCAGGCAACCAGAAGAAAACAGAATATTTTTGATGATCACTATAGTATTTATATATCTAGACATATTTACTTCATTATAAAATTCAAAAATACATTTTTCCAAATAACATATATCAACAGGATTCATGTCCGTTTCACACAATACTTTTTATTCGTATTAAAAATTTACGGACTCTATACAGGTCGCCTTTCTATGTGGAAAATTGAACATGTTTTATTTTTATAGCGATTTTCGTCCTGTTTAGCGCTCAAAATTTGACAGATTCATTGCTGTGTTTATTACTTTGTTGTGAACGCATGTTTATGGTCGGTATTGTGAATTTCGCGTATAGTTAGATTATTTTTTTTTACATTTTGTAAAAAATACTTTCATACGACCTGTGGTTCTTGACGATTTTATACCGTCCCAAATTTTTTTTTTTCATTAGTGACAACTTTGTTTCCAAATCTGTATGAAATCGTAGATATGAAAATAATAAAATATAAAAATAAAAAAATACTTTTATTCGGGTTATTTATTAAAATGTATTTTATAAATCTTACAAAACTGAGTATATTCAGTTTAAATGTAATGAAATCCCTTATTTGTTACATATTCACTGATTACAGTGTATATAAAATATTATCAGTTGGTTTTTTCTGTTTAAAACTTTTCATTTAGCATTTACTTGATACGTATTATATTACGATTTTTTTTTATATGAATACCGCACAAGAGTCCCAACTGCTCCCTACCGTCTGGAGCCAGTGAGACTATGTCATCCCCAATTGGGGAATGTTGTGAGGATAAAGGTATTGGGGGGGGAGGAGAAGGGGAATCATCTGGTCGAGGGGTAAGGCTCTCGACTACGAATCCGAAGGTCACGGGTTTAAATCCGGGCGTGACCAAGTAAATTTATTTAATTAATTTGTGTTGTTTCACAATTAATTCATTAAAAATAATATATGTTATATTTAGGCACGTTCCAGGGTTATCGCCCTGGTGAAAGACCACCATTCAGAATTGAAACATTGCTTGGAATGGCTTTTAGCAGTGTTTGGTGACCAGATCTGAACCATATGATTCCCCTTCTCCTTCCCCTCACCTCTACCTTCAGCCTCACAACATTTCCCAATTGGGGAAACCATAGTCTCACTGGCTCCATAGGCTTCACATAAAAATAAAAAATAAATTGGGTACCTACATATGAGGGAATAAAGGTTCATCATTTTTTTTTAATGTTTACTTGATACAATTTAAACTCGAACGTGCAAACGTGGACCCAGCTTGTAATACAGTGTGCCCCCAAAGTGTCCTTTGATATTTAAAAAGTCTTAATTTGACGCTGTGCAGCGCGGCCTATTAAAAGATAGCCGAGAGTTCGCTTTGAAATAATATTTTAATGGTTTTTAAGAAATTCTTGGTAAACGTTTAATGTGTTTTTTGGGTGGGATATACATCGGCTTAATAATGTGAAAGAAAATATTATTTTTCCTCAACCGCCATTAAATTAATATAATTTTGAAAACCTACCTACTAACTTGAACTCGGGGTATATTGTATTTATGGAGAACACGTGTATATTGTTCTTAGTATTTCGGCAAGCATTTTTTTTAATTGATTCTTGAAATACTAAAACATCGTCATTACAGAACCATAAACAGTAAAATTTCCTTTTTTTTTACTTTGTAAAAAAAAAGTCGGTGATATAGGATTGGGCTAGGCAGAAGAATGAACCCTCGACGCCTGGACGGAAACCCGATGCTTTGAACCATCTAACCGATATAACAGGAATTTAATGTAAATCAAATTTAATGATGTTATTATTAAGTTCTGCGAGTGTTTTAGTTTTATTATTGTGACAGCTGTTTCGGCCTTCAAAGCCATTTTCAAACTTTGGACGACTTACTTTAAGCCACATCGTGAAGTAAATCGTCACAGTTTGAACTAAAATGCTTGCAGAACTCAATGATAACATTATTAAATTTGATCACCATTAAATTTCTAAAAGAATAAATTAAATGGAACTACCCTAACCTTGAATTTGAAATATAGAAGTCGCTGAAACCCCTTTATGCAAAACCTAGTCCGCCTCAGCACAGGATCTCCTAGTGAGGCGGACTATGAAAAAAATTCTATAACATACATGTATTTTTAATATTTATGCTTTACCTTAAAATATCAAAATTATATAGATACTAATAAAAATTTTTTTTTTTAAAAGTTTTACGAATTAAACACAATTACGACAAATATGATACAACAGGAGATTTTTTTGTTTGTAGACAAGTATATTTAGTGGGTAAGGACCAATTTATGTCATTTTTACTGGTGCAATCTGAACCTCTGTACGGTAGGACAGCCTACCGTACAGAGGTTCAGATTTTAAAGAATGAAAATTTTTTGAAAAAGTTAATTATTATAAATTTTACAAGTGATTTATTTTGTATGCGTCGCCTCAAAGAGGGTGGGAGATATCTGTAGGTTGGTCCTGCAGATGGTCAATTATTTTTCAACCCAGTTGCACGACGTTGTGAGGTGGGTTAAGAAAGTGCTGTGAACGATATTTATTAATATGCGCATTAAGAAGGCATTCAAAAAGAAGGAAAAACGAATACATGCGACTGTTTCCACGTCGGAAAAACGACTCGTCCTCATTCTACCGACATCAACTGTGGATGGGATTTCCACCGTTGTTGGCCGAGTATAGTCTGGCAATTAATAGAAGATAAAAATGAGGGCGCTGTTTCTGATCGTTTAAAATTTCCTAAATTGCATCACCAAGATGGGACATAGAAAAATAATTCTAATTTAAAACGGCACAATGGTTCAAGTGCATTTTTTTTTACTTTAAACATAACAACAGAAATTAGTGGTACATTAAGAAATATGATGATTCTACATCATATCATATCCTAAGACAATTTTACGTTTAAACTTTGTTAATGTATCGAAATAACTAGGTATTATCTAATACAACATCTGTTAGATAAATACATAAAAAGTAATCCAATCCACAGATCAAAACAATTTTTTTTTAATTTGTTGTTTTGCTTTTGTTTCCGTGAAAATTTTATGTAAAGAACACATTTCAAATACGAAGTGAGTAGCTTATTTGTGTTGCCATGGTAATGACATTTTGTACTTACTTAGTTCCAAAAGAATAAAAAATCTACATTTTAATTCCAAGCTATATTTTCGGGTACCTTAGGTACCCACCTAGATTTATTAACAAGTTATAATAAAATAAGTTTTAAAAATTGTATTGTTACGTAAATCTTAAAAATATTACTTATGTATAAAAATAAAAGTCTGAAAGAAAGGCAAACATTCCCGGGTTACAAATAACCTGACAATATTTGAAAATCTACTACCATCACAGTAAGCGGAAGATGTTGCTTGTGTCGTGGTGAGGACAGACGTGATACCACTCAGCTACCAATCTGTTAATTAGGTTACAACTTGCGATTAAAGAATACTACTTCATTAAAATCTGTTCTGGTAGTCGTTATAAAAACAAGTAACAAGTGAACATCTGTTACGGCCAGCATCCGAATACATGATCCGACAGCTGTGCCCGTCTGGACCAACTAATCAAGCGCACAAATAACTGCGCTAGATCATGCTCGGCGAATGTTTCTCCCAAGCCAATTTCAGACTAGTTTCCACTGTGTAGCCATCATAGCATCTAGTTTTATCCTTTCAAAATGCTGGGCTGCGGTTTCTCATTGTTTGCAAAGATAGTCAGGTATTAAGTATTTGCCTACCTAAAGGAGAGAGAAAAAATGGGATATGCTTTCAAGCTCGCAGTATCTCTATTTACGTAGGTAAAAAATACAATTATATATGGTTAAAGTGTTTTTTTCTTCTAAAGTATTTGAGCGAGCATTACGTTTCGTTTAACCTTTGTATTAGTAAAACAATTATCATGAATCTGTTGTTGAATCGCTTTAGTAATAGGTAAAAGAAACAAATTTAAGATCTCCAATGTTTCACTAAGTAATAGGTATTTTTAGAGACAATCAAAATTACCCTTTAATTATTCTAACTTTGACTGTGAATTTCAGCTGGTAAATGTAATTTTAAAGACTTTTTCGAAATAAACTTCTGTCGTGCGGGGTTCTACAATACGAATTAAATTTTCTGCATTGAAATTTTACCTACCTAGGTTATATTCCTTTTTTTTCAAGATATAACTCAAACCTATTTCAACATTTTATCAAAGCCAACCATTTTCCCGCCAAAACATTATTTTCCTTCCAATTATTCAACTGTCAAAATTGTTGCTTTGTTTAGTGCATACCTACATATTGAAAATGGAACGTGTTCAAATGTTGAGAATATGTTTGATACTACGGTAGGTACCTGGGTAGCACAGAATATATTTTGGCCAGAATGTTAACGAATCTGTTTTTTTTTTACTTTATATGAATACCGCACAAGAGTCACAACTACTTCGAACCGTCTGGAGCCAGTGAGACTATGGCATCCCCATTTGGGGAATGTTGTGAGGCTGATGGTATTGGGGAGGGGATGGAGAAGGGAAGGAGAAAGGTGGGGAAAATACCTGGCTATTCAGATCTGGTCACCAAACACGGCTAAAAGCCATTTCAAGCAACGTTTCAATTCTGATTGGTGGTCTTTCACCAGGGCGATACTGAGAGTATCTTCTACTCTGGAACGTGCACAAATATACTATATATTATTTTAAAATAAATTAATGGTGAAAAAGCACAAATTAATTAAATAAAATGTACTTGCGCACGCCGGGATTTGAACCCACGGATTCGTAGTCAAGAGCTTTACCTCTCCACCATGGAGGCCGTCAATCTCTGATATCTCTGGTAAATAATCTAAATAACGCTGCTTGAAATAGCTTTGGTCGTGTTTGGGGACCCGATCTGAAAATCTAGGTATGTACCTCCCAATATTCCTCTTCCCCATCTTCTCTCCCTCCACACTCCCTCAGCCTCACAACATTCCTCAATTGGGGATTCCATATTCCGACTGTCTCCGGACAATTAAAACTCTTGTGCTGTATTCACATAAAAAATAAGTATTGTTGAGAGATTATCAAAGAATTCATAGGTACCTACCCGTATATTCTTACTCTCCGTCATAGAGAAACTACCTCCGAACAGACAGTTGTTTGTTGTTGATCTGTTCATCTTGTGTGTTTTTAAGAATATGTCAAACAATACAACTTAGAGTTTATTTTGTTGCAGAGGGGCAGGTGCAGCAGTACGGCGAGGTCAATCAGCTGGGCGGGGTGTTCGTCAACGGGCGGCCCCTTCCCAACGGGGTCCGCCTACGCATCGTGGAGCTGGCCCAACTGGGCATCCGCCCTTGCGACATCTCCCGCCAGCTGCGTGTCTCCCACGGCTGCGTCTCCAAGATCCTCGCTCGCTACCACGAGACGGGCAGCATCCTGCCAGGAGCCATCGGCGGATCAAAACCCAGGGTCACCACCCCAAAAGTAGTCTCCTACATCAAAGAACTCAAACAAAAAGACCCTGGAATCTTCGCTTGGGAGATTAGAGACAGATTGCTTTCCGACGGGGTTTGTGACAAGTACAACGTACCCTCAGTCAGTTCCATCTCTAGGATACTGCGCAACAAGATAGGCGCAATAGGTGCTCCACCAGCGCACACGCATCTGTATACTCCTCTATACCCTGGCCCGCTGTATTATGGACACCAGGGCGGGAAAGCGCCCCCGTCGCCTCCAGGACCCCCGTGCTGGGCGCCGCCGCCTAGGCCGGCGCCCCCACCCCACCACCCACCCTACAACTACTACATGTACCTGCAGGGCACGCCGCCTCCGCACCACGCGCCGGGCCCGCTCTGACGCTAGGGCGGGGTGTGTCGCACATCTACCATACAGCTATACTCTGGACAACTAATTACATATTAAAGTGTTCTTGGAACTTATTTAAACCAGTGATTGCTTGCTAATCAACAGTATTCAATGTGGCCAATATGGTTAACATTATTATTATTATTTAGTGCGTATCTTCAATTATGTTGGAATGAAGTGAAAAGTGCCTTTAAATGATAAGAATTATTAATATTTCTGACCAAATAATAACGATAGATTTGTGTGAATCTTTTAAGACTGTCATGGTGCCTTTCTACGATATTTCATAAAATAATATTTATGAACCTGTGACTTATTTAAAAATAAGGGATAAACTTTACTTTTTGATCATATGTATTACGCATGCCTGTGTGGAGACAATATATGTATTAAATTAAGGTTAGGATATAATATAATAATTTAACATTATTTTCTAAATATTTTCAAACCTTATTCTGTTGATAATCATATTATTTCGGTTTCATTCTGTTTTGTGGATATTATTTGTTCGTTAAAAATCATATAGTTACAATTATGTCAGTTATCGTAAACAATGCCTTTGAAAATTTTATGGTGCTATAATATCTAACAGTTCTACAATACAGTCTGACATTTAAAAGTAGGCAAATAATTATTACGCTGCGATCGTTTAAAAGGTTTTAAATGGCAACATCAAGGTGGATCGTAGGAAGATAAACGTATTTTAAAAAAAGCACAATGGTTCAAGTGCATATTTTTTACTTCAACAAAACGATGTCCAAAATTTATTGATAACTTCCCGAAAGGAGATAATTCTGCGTCACATTCAAAGAGAACTTTATTTTAAAACTTCTTTATTATCTAACGCTTTGCTATTTCGTACATTTGTGTCTCGGGATAGTCATGTATTGGATGAAAAAACCTGATTTGAGAAAAAATATAACCTCAAATCTAAATGTACGAGTAAGTACTTAAGTAGTTACATGATTATAATTGTTTCAAAATCGACATAAATCTAAAAAACATATTGTTTTAATAAGTTCGAAATTAATAATATGACACCACCAGTCATACCAGCAATTTCAACAGTTCATTTGTAAACATATTCCAAGTTAAGCACAAGCTTCCTCGCTCGAAATTCAGCTAAAAAAACACAAAAAACGCATTAAATCATCCGTTTTCCACTATGTATTGGTTAAGTAATAAAAAATAAAAAATTTGCTAAAAATACATAAAAAAAATTGTGAAACCGATTTCTGACAAACAAACAAGTGTTGCCATAATAATGGAAGTTTTCAGTTCCATTTGAATAAGTGTCCACACTTTTTTGCCAAGCTGTACACATGTGAATAAGATACCTAATTAAATATTTATTTTGGGTAGGTACCTAATGACCCAGTAATGAGTACTTGCCTAATTGACGTACCGGTAAAATAAAATAAAAACTTCATTCAAATATACCTAACAACAGCATATCGTCATCATACACAGTGATAATAAAAACAAGAAAAATTCAGCTAAATAGGATGTGTAATATGTATTAGTAAAATGTGTTTTTTTTTTGTTCACCAAGAAGTTTAGTAGCAGCTAACCACCGTGCCGCTTGAAAAAACGCGTCAGATTCTCGCGCATCTAATCGGAAAAGAATTCCGCGATGTTTGACTCTTAGCAAGCGACAAATTTGGAGGCATTCACTCGCCTTTTCAATAATATTTGTTTCTTGTTAAATAACATTGCGCAATTCTATGAAGCACAAGTTTTGACACTTATATAAAATCCCAGGGTCTTCTGCCATAAAAATGAAGTAAGGAAACAATTTCAACAGCTTAAATAAGCGAAATATGTGCTTGATATTTTTTCTTTAGTCTTTTAATTATTGTTTAACGTGGAGATAAATTACAACTTGCAATAATTATAAATCTCTTGATAAATCTCAAATAAATTTTGTCTATTTACCACTGATGAAGGGTTTTATATATGTGCACATTCACTATTTATTAGGTGTGGTATTTTAGTTCCATGACAATTCAACACACGTATGAATTGGCACACTTTTTAAAAGTGATATAAGGTCATTAAAAGTACGGAAAAAAAACTAGTGCGAAAACCTAATCTAACCTTTGGCGGTCTCCGTGGTTTAGTGGTAACGAGGTCGCGGGTTCAAATCTCGGCGTGCACAAGTAAATTGTATTTGATTAAATTGTGTTATTTCACAATTTATTCATTTAAAGTCATTATTTGTCAGCCTTTGTTTTGTATACAAATCTACAGTTTTATTTCGAGCTTGATGAAATTGTACACACTTGACTTTCAAAACAAGAGGAAGGTCACTGTCTACATGAGATTTCGAAAACCACCCCCATCCCTCTTTCCTACCCCTTAAAGCAAAATGTTGGCATTTCTTAACGAAATTTTGTCCAACGTCAAGTGCACAATAAGAAAAAAATTACTGGGTAGGGCTAGGGAGTAAGAGTAGGAGTAAGGGTGGGAGTATGGGCAGGGTTAGGGATTATAAAACTTTACTCCAAACTTTTAATAACCTCAGGCAACGCCGGGTACTTCGACTGGTTACTAATATAATTCTCAATTAATTACCATGATTTTGGCTGCTTTCATTTTTATGATAGCAAAGTTCAAGGGGTAGGGGCAGGGTTAATGCAACATCAAAAATTTAATCAATGACCTCGGCCAACGCCAGGTAGTTCGCCTAGTATTTAGTATATTTGCAGCACATTCCAGAGTGATAGCTATTGTCAGTATCACCCTGGTAAAAGACCACCATTCAGAATCAAAACGTTGCTTGAAATGGCTTTAACCGTGTTTGGTAACCAGATCTGAATATCCAGGTACTTCATCACTTTCTTCTTCCCCATCTCCTTCCCCTCCTCAATCCCTTCAGCCTCATAAAATCCAATTGGGGATGATATGGTCTCACTGGTTCCAGACGGTTGGGAGCAGTTAGGACTAAGTAAACTTAATTATCCTTTTTTTTAAATATACTTTTTTTAATTATTAATTAGGTTGGTTTAGATTAGGTTTTCCAGCTGTTTTTTATGACTTTATATCACTTTTAAAGAGTGTGCCGATTCATACGTGAGTCTCACATTTACCCGTCTCACAACAGACATCGTCTAGTGAGACGGGTAAAGTACATGTAAATGTTTAAATTTTATGCCAATAAACGCCCGGGTTGCCGGCAATGAATAAATGAAATACGTGTGTTGAATTCCAACCACCAGTATTATTTTTATGAAAGTGCCTTTATTGCTATTTACTTAAATTTGACGAGCTGTAAATATGTTTTTGTTCTACAGGTAAGAATTTCTCACAAATTATTTCGGTAAGTACCTACCTACCCATCTAAATCAGAAATTATTTTAAAGAATCACGAATAGAAAACATGATTTTTTAGTTTATTTTAGAAGTTTGGTCACTCCAAATCCTGTGTCAATCATTCTTCTTGTTCATATCGCAGGTTGCCTCTCATGGGGGGCGATCTTCATCCTGCAAACTGCAACCAGGAACATCTCTTCGTATCTCCAGGTTAAAGCAATTACTTATGTATTACGGTGTTTTTACCTTGAAAAATGATTCTGAACGTGTGAAATAAGGTTATCAATTTAGCAAATATGCAAAAAATGTTACTGAAATGCTTTTTATGAAAAATAATACCAAGTTTATTGGAATAACATATTGAAGCTCGTAAACATCATTGTAATATTTAATCATTGACAATGGTAATTTTAACAATATTCTATTTAAACGTAAAACAGAAAAAAAAATCAGAAAAGAAAAATATATCGGTCGCATCTGGGAATCGAACCCACGACCTCTCTCACTCAACTATTGAGCTAATGAGACCTAATTATTTTGCGTCATTTTTGTCAATGTGATATTTCAGTTAAATAATCTCCTACCTTCTTCTTCTTTTATTTTATTAAAAAGAATGTCCCGGTCAGGCGGTGTGTGTTTGTTTAGTATACAAATCTACAGTTTTATTCCGAGCTTGTTGAAATTTCGCAAACTTGACCTTCGAAACAAGAGGAAGGTCACTGTATACGTGAGATTTCAAAAACCACCCCCATCCCCCTTTCCCACCCTTAGAGCAAAATGTTGGTACTTCATAATAAAATTTTGCCACTTGACGTTCAAAATAAGAAGAAAATTACTGGGTAGGGGTAGGGAGAAAGAGTAGGAGTAGGGATGGGAGTAGGGGTAGGGGTAGGGTTAGGGACTATAAAACGTTACTCCAAACTATTAATAACCTCAGGCAACGCCGGGTACTTCAGCTAGTTACTAATATTATTCTGAATTAATTACGATGATTTTGGCTGCTTTCTTTTTTATGATAGCAAAGTTCTACCTGAATATATTTATGATTTTTTTTTTCAAATCGTAGGTCGATGGGTAGGTAGGTACCTACAAATAATATGATTTGAAAAACAAAGAGTTGTGAAAATATATTAGGAGCTAATTAAATTAAAAATTTCAAAAATTTAATGAAATGTTTTTAAAATTGCCCACAAATCAAAGGTTACGTAGACCCAAAATGTGTTTCGCTTGGTATGTTCTTTATATTATCATAATTTATCAATTTGAACTTTTGATTTAGACTACGAAAGCGTTAGCGAAATTTGGTTTCAGACGCTCCCGAATTAAAATTTATGATTCTAATTTCGATATTTTCATATAGGTAGATTAGGTAGGTACCAACCTGCTTCAATACAAACGGCATAATTATAAGAATCTTTGTAAATATTCATAATTTATTTGTGTTTAAGATGGTTTGTTCATTTTTCCTACATTCGATTATAAAGTGTGTTTGTACATAGGATAAAATATGTATTTGTTGAAATAAAAATATTTTTAATATAATACTATTTTTCAATGCATCATTATCCTACAAAGACTTTTATTTTATACCTAGGGAATGCTGTAATGTTAATTACATTAATATACTACGTTTTGTTAACTTACGCATTTATTAACATTCGTATGAACCCAAAATACTTATTTTTTATAGCGCATGCTTTCCTGTACAAAGCAATAAAATATGATTAAGCCGTGGGTATAATAATAAATTATTCAAAATGCTTAGCAATTCATATATAACAGTAATGTCATAACATGTGAAATAGATATCGATGTCGTAGGTCCATGGATTGTGAAATATTTCTGGCTTGCAGAACAAACCATGAACAATTAACAAAAAATCAAAAGATTAAAAATTGCACCATAGTGCCAAATATATTTATATTGTGATTTATAAATAAAACCGAGGTACCTAAATACCTAACAAGGGCTGGATCTAAAAAGAGATTCCCAACGGGGGCAATATCCAAAGAAAGATCCAAGGGGGTGTTGGTAGCCTCAAGGGCAAATGGAGAGCGGTGAAGGGTTACAAGGGGGCAACGAAGGGCTATAATAGGGCGAGGGTAACAATTTTTTTTCTTTATAAATTCAAATTTGTCGTAGGTATATCGTTGAATGAATCATGCGACAAAATTAACTGTTCAATTATTCTATTGATTTACAGACGAATTAACAGTTTTTTTGCCATTTGGTGTTCACCTAACCAAGCTCCTCGAGATCTGTTTTGTCAGTAGGCTGCTTCTATAGTGTCGTGAAGAGTCCTGAGGAACTCAGTGGCAGACCTCGAACGTGAAAAACAAACATCTTGTTGTAAACCCTACTATTAAATTGACAGGGTTCTCTCTCCCTAGTGAGACGTGAACCTCATTAAACCACAGACGGTGCAGTCACAGCCGTTGTGCATGTATGATACATAAATGGTGCCTAAAGGATTCCGAACTTTGTGAATGTGGACATATTCAAATAACAAAACACATCGTAGAAGAATGTCCCCTTCATCAGTTTCTTTGTGGCACATCTGTGCTGAACCAAGTGACTCCCGATGCCGTCGACTGACTGAATAACCTCAGCATCCCACTATGACCTCCACCAACTCTCATCCACCATACGAAGAACAAGTCGAACAATAATTACTACATAATGGAGAACAGGGGTGATTATATCATCCGTCATCACCTATCGATAGATCAGCAAAGTTATCATTGATTGCGTTGCTGATCTAAGAGACTTTGAATCGTGACTTGGTGGGTGTTTTTATGAATGCACAGTTCAGATAAGTTGGCGGGAACTTTCCATACCCTCCTACAAACTTTGAGCTGAATTTTTTCATGATAAAATATTTCAGGAACGAAAAAATAAAATTAAAATGAAAACTTTGTGAAACAAACGACCATCACTAAATTAAAGAGTGGTCAGTGGACCAATTTTTTTGCGATGGTGAGTGTAATTCGAACTGGCAGGCATGGACCCAATACAATAAGTTCATCATGGTCCTTTGGCACTTATTTCCCTTTGTAATGCCGCCCTAAGTCGGGGAAAGGGAGGGAGCTAGAATCGAAAGAGAAGAATGAACAGTCAAATATTTTATGAATTCAATATACCTAAATTTGTGCCTTGGAGGGAGCACGATATAAGCAAGGAAATTACTATTTATTTATTTATGTTTTTAATTCAGCTGGACTGGGTGGATAATGCAAACTCAATCTGCTACCATATTAGATGATTTATGGTACATAAAAAAGCTAAAAATATATTTTTTTAAATACAAACATAAATAAAAAGAATGAAAATAAACGAAAGAAATTTAAAAACATAAAATAAATCTAATTAAATTATGGGATCGTCTTTCGGGGTGATAGTCGCATCATCTGGATCCATCGCTCATGGAGTGGAGAGCCGAGCCACTCGGATGCAGCCACGACAATGGTGTCGGTTGACTTCCGTGTCCTGCCCCAGAAGCTGGCTAGTCAATGGCGAAGTAAGGCGGGGAATGAGTGAACCCTTCCTTGAGTAAACATTATAGAGGCAGAACTGCAGAACTTCAGAAGTTGCAGATGTTGTCTGTATGCATTATTGTAGCACACCCTCAAGTTGTCCCATTGCGCTGTTGAATATTGTGTCCACGGTTTAGATGTGTATAGGGCAGTGAGTATGTCTTAAAAAGCAGTTTCCTGACATTGTTCCTACAGTGGTAGAACCGCCTTGAGAGCATTCCGGCACATATATTAATGGCTCCTCCTTGTCGTTCCATATCTTTCGTGTTTTCTGTAAGCATATGTCCCAGGTATTTAAACTGTGAGGCCACAAGCAGTATATTTCCTTATAGCCAGATTGGCGGGACATTTAGTGGCTCCTCTTTGTGTTTTAATACAACAATAACTGATTTTTTAGAATTATGCAGCATGTTATGCGAGTTTGGGTACTCTTAACAATTCGCACAAATCGTCTCATCTCATTAACCGAGGGTGCGAGCAGCACCATGTCATCGGCGTAGTCGAAGTTATTAGTCCATTATCCGCAGATATGGCAGCCAATCCGTGAATCGTTCAGCTCTTATATGAGGTCGTTTATGTAAACATTAAATAGAGTGGAAGATATACTACTCCCTTGCCTGACTCCGCTTTTAAGGAATATGGGTTTATGGTAGAAGAAGCTCCTGCCCATTGGATATGATTTTTCTGTTTCCCATACCAAGTAGCCATCATATTGACTGTTGCTGCTGGAACATCTCGCTTCATGAGTTTTTCCCATAATAAGTGGTGGAAAACACGATGGAAACCTTTTCTAAGTTCTAGAAAACACCCATAAACGGTTCTTTTTTTGTAGTAGGTTATTGTTTGTTTGATTCCATAAATGGCCATATCAATTGATGAAGCGCTCTTGTAGCCGAATTGTTTCTCCCGGATAGAAAGTTATCCCCGAAGTTATTTCCTGCATTTTAATCAATTACAATTACAGTAAAATTGTTTTAGGGCAGTGATGCACAACCTTTTTACCCGGAGGGAAAATTTATCAGCTTTCAATATGTTCACGGGCCGCAGAGAAGCAGGGTACCCACAGCTTGACATAGTGAACTTTTGCAGTCGATAGCGCCGTTTGTATTTTTTTAAATATCTTGCAAACATTCCAACTGACCGGAGCCAGTAGGTATATACTTACCTATGATAAACCGGTAAATTAACTACCTAAAATGTCGCATTTAAATTTTATAAAATTTTATCTATAAGTCAGGGTTTAAAAAAATGGTTGGGTAACTTTTTGTATTTTTGCTATCCATTTAATAAAGCAATCGATTTTTATCAATCTGAAATTTTAACAAACACCTTTAAAATGTTTTCTTGGGTGGCTGGCTGATTCAAAATATTGAAAACAGACAAGTTACCAAAACCATTAAATAATTTGATCATAGCACCCGGAAATCCGAAAGATTCCTAAAAGCTCACTTCCGTTACTTCTATGTTTTGAGTAGCAATATTTGGCCGTGTACTCCTATAAAATGGAAACAATTTTTCTAGGATACGTATCAATAAAATAAGACTGTAAGTTCACTTCTATTTATCTAATTGGGCCGCACGAACGGGCTTACGGGTCATCGGTTGTGCAACACTGTTTTGGACAATGAAAGAAGCTTGGGCAGGCCGTAAATACGGCAGCAAAAAAAATATTCTCTAACTAACTAACTAACTAACCATCACGCCGTTTCCACGCAGGGGTAGACAGGACAAACCGCCAAACAACTCGATCTTGGCATACACTTCTTGCTTCATTCACTTTCATACAACGTCTCATACATTCTATTCTGTTATTCCGACTTCTGACATAACCCGACTCAAGTATTTGATTCACTTGATCGTACCATGTCTTCCTCGGTCGTCCCCGGCTTCTTCTTCCATTCACATTGGCGTCATAAATTCCCTTAACACTCATTTCTTCGTTCATTCGCTCTACATGCCCCTTAATCTTTTTACTATCATAACAACAATCGGTTGGTCATGTATGGAAAATGCCATATAACAGAACACCGAAAATCAGATCTAGGAGGAGAACTGACTGAAATGAATTACAGAATAATGTTTAGTGGCTAGAGACAGGAGAGAACTTTTGTGGACGGGGCGAAATCCCACTCTGGATGTAATATTTGATATATGATGGTGATGCATCAAGTCGATTAGATTTATCTAATTACCTACGTATAACGTACCTATTTTCGCAGGCGTTTTTATATCAAGAACGGCGAACATTCTAATACTACAACATTAAAACTTCGATAAACATATAACTTTTCTGTTTTTCATAGAAAAAAAAAATTTACTAAATTCTTCTCTTCTGACTTCCCCGACACAGGCAAGAAGTCGCTCCGTCAGATCCCGAGCAGCCATTAATCATAAAGGACTACTCCACGCCCCTGAGGCCTGCGGACACCACGTGCGCTGTGACCTGACCTTAAATGACCGATATTTTTTGCAACTTTCATATACCAGCAAAGCATTTTTTTTACTTCAAAGAATCCCCGACTGAAGACAAATCAACCAAAAATCTTAAATTTAATCACAAGTTGCCTTTCAAATAAAACCGGCGAAGATAAACGTAATTTTGAAGCTATTTTAATTTTTTTGAATTTGTTTCTTTGGTTTTTTCCAAGCTTCTAAAATGTTTATTCATAATCGTTTTTCTGGTTGAACAAGTAAGTTTTTGGAGCAACCGTTTCTAATTCAGCGTCTTATCTTAGTTTTTATTGTTAAATGAAAATTTCGAAACTCCGTAGCTCTTATCGGATTTTTTTTCACAGGCTAACCTAGAAATTCCTGACAGAAAAAGTCATCCAAATCATCAGAGAGTTTTTACTGCATCAGCACTGAGATTATAATTAAGATTTATTTATTTCAATTAAGTCGATTATTAGGTTAGCGGTACATTATCAGATTCCATCTCTAAATTATGGTGAAAAAAAAGCTGCAAATTATCGAGTTTTTATATCTTGGGATGTGGGGGAGAAAATTTAATATCCATAATAATTTATAATTATTACCTTCTGCGCCACCTATGGTGCAGATTACCAACTAAATAAATGTTTGATAAATAAATATTACGGGCAATGCATTCTCACCACATATCCGAACCATTTCAGCCGTAACGCTTGTAACTCTTACAGATATATAAAAATAGATGTCAGCATTGTCAATAACGAGAAGAAATCTGTTCAACGGTAAGATGAATTATTTTTTTTCTAATAAACGTTCCGGAATCTATTTTTTTTTTTAATTATTTGTCTAATATCAAATGAGAATCTCACTATCAAACGCCTGATTAGCCACTGTTCTTACGAGGTGAATAGAAATTGGGGTGATAAGAAAATTGAGGGAGGGGGGGTTGGACTCTTCGAAAAACTAGTTCGACGGCCTGTATGGTGGAGCGGTAAGGCTCTTGACTGCTAATCCGGAGGTTGCGAGTTCAAATCCCTTCGTGCGCAACACAAAAATATTGAATTATGTGTATATGGTTTCACAATTCATTTAAAATAATATTTGCGGCACGTTCCAGGATGGAAGATACTCTTAGTATCGCCCTGGTGAAAGACTACCATTCTGAATCAAAACGTTGCTTGTAATGACTTTAGCCGTATTTGGTGACCAGATCTGAATAGCCAGGTACTTTCCCACCCTCATCGTACCCTTCAAAATCCCCCTCTCACTACCTTCAGCCTCACAACATACCCCATTTGGGGATGTCAAGTATCACTGGCTCCAGACGGTTGGAAGCAGATGGGACTCTTGTCCGGTATTCACATAAAACAGAACATATGTATATATATTCTTTAGAATTACGTCATCACTGCTTGAAGCTGTCGATATCGACTGCTTGTAGCTGTCCTTGTATCTCAAGCCTGACGTGTCTTTAATAAATGATAATCTATGTTAATTTTTAAAAACAATAAAAAGAAAATGAACACGCCATACAGTTTATTATTTCATAATTAGGTACAAACATATTTAGATATCGATTCACACAACAAACAGCTTAAGTTATTTATTTAAAAAATATAGAAAATATTAGTAAAACAACAATATATTGAATCATACTCAGTAACAGAATTTGGCTGTTTTTTAATTTTTTTTTCAATCATTCAGACTTCATTAAATACCGCCGCGTCCTGTTTCCTTCCTCATCTCTTTCAGATTCAGTTTCAATTTCAAAATCCTCATCTAATTTAATGTTCACAAACGTAATATAATTGGGTTTATCCAAAAATCTATAATATAATATCATTGTTGGTATTTTCATAAGTTTCTAATATATTTACAAGGTCCACTTATGGAGTATAAAAATAATAATAAAAATTAACAGCTATTACAGTATTACCATGTTTCTGTAAAATTCTATACTCTTCGTATGAATTAAGAAACATTTTTTTTTTAAAAGCCTTGAAATTGTAAGTTGCTTTGAAGTAAAGAACCAGGCCCCCTGGAATAGATAAAGGTAAAGAATCATTGGAGAAATTAATATTAACATAATCTAAATGAAAGATGAAACCGGAAAAAACAACAGAAAATAAAAAGATTTCAGTCGCATCTGGGACGCGAACCCAGGACCTCTGCCTATCCGGGGCAACCGCTTAACCAACTTATCAAATTAGACCAGTTCAATTTATGTGATCTTC
>JAHDVE020000600.1:0-39748 GCA_022606495.2 Halesus radiatus | reverse complement strand
ACAAAATTTATATTTATTAAAATTACACATTTTTGTTGAAAATCCAAAAATTATTACGAAAATATTATGCATCCAAAAATGTTTACGGAATAAAATGTAGGTTAACCATTACGTACTTCAAGGTAAACATTTAACATACGATTCGAATGGGGGTCACTAGGGTCCCCCATAAAATCGCGAAGCGACCGTGACTCTTAATTTTCCCTTTGTCCTTTCCAGCAACACTCAGATATTAGTTACTACTAACTGTTTTAACCGGACATCGCCCATCTTCGGCCAGCAATAAATCGTTAAATAATGTAAAACGATAAAAGAGATACATTATACGATAAAGTATTTTGCGTGATTTTTTTTTAAGTATTGGGTATACGAACGGAGAAGTCGCGAATTATGGGTAGCAGAGTAATTTCGTCAGAATTTGATGTCAGAACATATTTTTCTTCGTATGGTGGAGTAGAGTTGGAGTTAGATGTGGAGGTCAGAGTGGGATGCTGAGGTTATTCAGCCAATAAACGGCATCGGGAGTCACTTGTTTCAGAACAGATGTGCCATGGGGAAACTATTGAAAGAGACATTCTTCTACGATGTTATCGCTTATTTGAATATGTTCACATTCACAAAGTTCTCAATCAGTTAGGCCCCATTTATGCATCATATACGCACAACGGCTGTGACTGCAACGGATGCGGTCTAATGAGGTCCACGTCATCCAAGGGAGAGAGAACCCTGGCAATTTAATAGAAGAATCTACAATAAGGCGCTTGTTATTCACCTCCAGGGTCTGCTATTGAGTTCGCTACGACTATGATGTATATTATTTAATATCTTAAATTACCTAAATTATAGAGTATGCGATGTAACACTTTTTTTTCTTTTTTGGGGGAAAGTGTATTACCCCCCTTTGGAACTGGAGTGTTAACAATGTATAGGGTATTTTACTTACCAATGTGCTTGAGAATCTATATCAATCTATGTATGCTGGTAGGTACTCACCTGAAACAAAAAAGTTAAAAATTGATACATTCATGTAACATAATCTATGAATAAAGTAGAAATCTGAGGTAGAAAGATATATTACGATAATAAAGATATATAAGATATTTGCACTGAAGCTTATGTCGGCAATTTATAACATGACACAACTATCTCCTATTTGACGGTTACGGTGGTTACGATTCTTGGCTACGAATTTGGAGGTTGCCGGTTCAAATAAATTTTATTTGATTAAATTGTGTCATTTATTAATTTAAAATGATATGTAGTATATTTATATTTATAATTTATTTACTTATTAGTATTTACTATTTTTTATTCATGTATTATTATTTACTTTTTAGGGTTTACTGATTATTATTAAATTGTAAAGCCGCTCATCTCAACACAGGATTGTCCTAGTGAGATGAGTGGCTTATGTTTTTGTTGTCATAATTAAATTTAATGAAATTAAAAAAAGTAAATACTGTCAGTGTCGCCTTGGTGAAAGATATCGAATCCTTAATTGAAATTACTTTAGCCGAGTTTGGTTAACTGATTTGAATATCCATGTATTTCCCCACCTTCCTTTTTCTCCATCTTCTTCCCTTCCTTGATACCTTCAGCCCCACAACATACCCCGATCGGGGATGCCATAGTCTCACTGGCTCTTGACGGTTGGGAGCAGTTGCGATTCTTATGTGTTTAAATAAATATTTTTTATTTTTTAAATCTCAATCTTGTAATATCATTTCCATGATATGTAGTATATTTATATTTATAATTTATTTACTTATTAGTATTTACTATTTTTTATTCATGTATTATTATTTACTTTTTAGGGTTTACTGATTATTATTAAATTGTAAAGCCGCTCATCTCAACACAGGATTGTCCTAGTGAGATGAGTGGCTTATGTTTTTGTTGTCATAATTAAATTTAATGAAATTAAAAAAAGTAAATACTGTCAGTGTCGCCTTGGTGAAAGATATCGAATCCTTAATTGAAATTACTTTAGCCGAGTTTGGTTAACTGATTTGAATATCCATGTATTTCCCCACCTTCCTTTTTCTCCATCTTCTTCCCTTCCTTGATACCTTCAGCCCCACAACATACCCCGATCGGGGATGCCATAGTCTCACTGGCTCTTGACGGTTGGGAGCAGTTGCGATTCTTATGTGTTTAAATAAATATTTTTTATTTTTTAAATCTCAATCTTGTAATATCATTTCCATCACGATGTTCAAAAATAGCATTTTTTTTAAATATTTTTTTTTAGTTCATGTAATCCATCAGCCAATAAATGATGTCAAAAAACCATTAACCGATGCGTCAAAATACGAAATGTCAGTGACAGTGACCACTCGAAATAATACAATGAAATATTTAGCTCTAGCCCTAATCTGGCAAAGTCAATAGAGGATTACGCAAGGAACATTAACTCTCCGTAAACTAAGCACTCAAACTGCCTCAAGTACGTGCAGACTAAGTAAACATTAGATGAAACAGAGTCGAACTATTTATTCATCAGAATCGTAATATACATTATTTAAAAAAAAAACAATTACTTTGCTTTTTTAATTTATTCCTAACCGATTTCTCTCATCCCTTAAAACTTAAAAAATGTCACAAATCTATATGTATAAAAATCAATGTAAGTTTGTTTGTTTGTTCTTGATTTTCTCGAAAATCACAGGACCGGTTTCGCTGAAAATAGCACAGTTTGTTTTTATTAGTACCGGTAAGGTTTTGAAAGTAGTTTGAATGAAATCCAATATGTAACACTGCTGCTATAACGTTTTAAAATTAGTATGAAAAACATTGGACCCGCCATGTTTTATTTAGGTTAGCCCATAGATATAATATCTGGTTAGCTACAGATTACATATTTAAAAGAAGAAAGTTTTTTTGGGTAGAATATTTTCAAAATTGAAAACACGAGTAGGTACCTACTAAAGAACTTAAACGTTTGGAATTAAATAAAATATTCAACTGAATCTTTCTTTATTTGGAGATAGTTACATTCGCTGTCAAATCAATTATGGCACCCTAATGACAAGCTAGAATTAACAACTTCATAACTTTATTCCAAAAAAAAAATCCCGAGTAAGGCCGGGTACACATCAGGTGGTTTCTCATAAAAATGTATTTTACGTGATTTTGATAGACCGATGTTTATTATTGAGTCACTCTTTAACCCTCTCCTTAAGATGCTAGAAAATCCCTTGAGCTCCGGTGCTGTGTACTCAGTGTACAGGGTATGCATTTAAAATTGACATTTTTTAAATTGAAAAAAAATAGAATAATTTACAATTTCTTCAAACGATTGGTATTCACTTTATGGCGTCATTATTAATAAATGGATTAAAACATATACTTTATAATCACCACTTTATAAATATACATTGATATAAGCATCGCTTTCGAAACATGTAGATATCAATGTATATTTATAAAGTATATTTTTAAAATCATTTATGAATAATTTAAATTTATTACTTATGTAAATCATTTTGTAAGTACATAGGTAGATATGTCCATAAATATAATATTGTGTATTACTGACGACTGCGCATCGTTGCACGGTGAGCGAAACCCCGTACCCTTCTCGCTTACTACCGCATCGCTCGGCAAATTATCAACACACGACTTAAGGCCATCCACTTGCTAAAATTCCAACGAAATCAAGCGCTCCTTATGCAGGTGGTAACAAGGTCGAAATTCCCGCTTAATATCGAACGCATCTTTTGATTTACGCAAAAAAACGTCAACAAAACGCGTGTTTTATTTTAATTTGTAAAGCTCAGGCATAAATATTAAAATTTTTTACGGTCATATTCTAAAATACTTAATTTGCCACAATGAACAATACGACAACATCGGAAAAAAGGGTTCGTCAGTAGGAGATTTTGCGCTTTAAACATTTTTTTTAGGTATAAAGACACACCAAAAAATTGGACGGTTAAACGAAAGGCCAAGTTGTGTTCTACTTGGATTATTCAATTAAATGATCTATGATATTTCTAGGCCATCAAATTCTCAAACCGAAAACAGACGATTTTGCATTACTTCCCATTGCATCGAATTAAATACATATTAACTGTTTTTTTCCTGATTTATCGACAAAACATTTATTTCTGCTGCGTTCAATAAATACTTATAAATTTTAATTATTTAAACCAATACAAAAATGCATTGCTGAGAAGCGCCTAAAATATGAATTCTGTGTTTAGTATATTTACTGAGATTTTGAAATAATTAGATACATGTCAAATAAGTTGACAGCACCGGCCAGGAAGGGTACAGTAAAAATTTTTTAATCCATAGAGAATAACTTTTTCCAGTAACGAATATTGGTGATAGGCTTCAATTGATAATACGTCGGATAATTGAGCCCATTATGAAGCCTGTTTCTACCCTGCAGCTAAGCAGGTAACAAAATAGGCAGATAAGCAGCCATGAACAGTGGCGGATCGTGACCTACCCCATCGGGAGTTCAATCGGATATTAAAAAAGTGAAAAAAATATTTTTGACGACCTAGCAACAAGAAACAATTCGGCGATTCATTAAAACGTTAAAAATATCATGTAGTGTGTAACAAAAATTGTTTTAAATATAAAAATTACAATTTACGCGAGAAACTTCACGGTAAGATTTAGAAAGGGACGCTTGGATGGTTTGGGTGTGTAGAGCGAAGGAATAAAGAAAGGAGTTTAAGAAGAATATATGACGTGAATGTGAATGGCCGAGGAAGACATGGCACGATCAAGTGAGTCCCGCGATGTCAGAAGTCGGAATAATAGAAGAGAATGTATGAGACGATGTATGAATGTGAATTAAGCAAGAAGTGTATGCCAAGATCGAGTTGTTTGGCGGTCCGTTCTCTCTGCCTATCGTGCAGGGAAACGGCGTGATGGTTAGTTAGTTAACTTTACGGTTATTTTTTAATATGAAAGAGTGTTATCTTCATTAATTAACCTATTGTCATACCAACTTAACCCTTTAGGTGCCATCGAACGATATATCGTTCCGATACATTATTATACTTGAGTGCCACAGAATGATATACTCGTATAGCTCAAGCCATAAAATTCGTCACGCGTTACCCACGGTTCTAAAATTACGTCACATTATTGAAAACATGTGTCTAAAAATAAAAGTAAACAACATAAAAAAAAAAAAATACATATATATATATATTCATGGATTATCGACAGTTCTCCAGCATTTAAAAAAAATACATGTGGCACCTAAAGGGTTAAAACACTAGTCACCAAAAAATCTGTTGATTCTTGTAAAATACTATTTGTTGTTCAAATCTTCATATAGCTGAGGTTTTATTGTAGATTTAGAAGGATTACCCGCTCTGTACGCTTTCCCGCCGAAGCGACACGAGAATGACAAAGTATGAACTATTTATTAAATAAAACAAACACTTATGAGACTATGTATGAATGCGAATGAAGCAAGAAGTGTATGCCAAGATCGAGTTGTTTGGCGGTCCGTCCTACCTGCCTAACGCTGCGGGGAAACGGCGTGATGGTTAGTTAGTTTACCAATTTACACATCCGACATTTTTCGTTGGAACCGTCGACATACATAGTTAGGGTATACAAAAGGAAGGAGATAAAATATGAAACGATACAATCTGAACAATTTTATCTCCTTCCTTTAGTATATCCCATCTATATATATGGTTACTCTGTGTATTTTTGTTTGGCTTATAGTTTTACCCCGATGAATCTTGAGATAAACGATAACGTTTTTTTATTTTTATTAATATGAATACTCCACAAGACTCCTAACTGCTCCGTCTGGAGCCAGTGAGACTATGGCATCCCCAATTGGACAATGTTGTCTGAAGGTATTGAGGAAGGGAGGGAGAATGTGAGAGGAAGGTGGTTAAATAAAATGTACCTCCCCACCCCGGGATTTGAACCCGCGACCTACGGATTCGTAGTTAAGAGTCGCCCGGGATGGTGTTATTCTAAAAATAATTTAGTGATTTTAAGCAAAGCGTTAATGTTATTTAATACGGCCTCCATGGTCGAGGAGAAAGGCTCTCGACGACGAATCCGAAGGTCGCGGGTTCAAATCCCGGCGTGCGCAAGTAATTTTTAAATGAATTAATTTGTGTTGTTTCACAATTAATTCATTTAAAAATAATATATAATATATTTGCGCACGTTCCAGAGTGGAAGATACTCACACTATCGCCCTGGTGAAAGACCACCATTCAGAATTGAAACGTTGTTTGAAATGGCTTTTAGCCGTGTTTGGTGACCAGATCTGATTAGCCAGGTATTTCTCCTTTTCCCCACCTTCTTCTCTCCCTTCTCTTTCCCCTCCCCAATACTTTCAGCCTCACAACATTTCCCAATTGGGAATGCCATAGTCTCACTGGCTCCAGGCGGTTGGGAGCAGTTTGGGACTCTTATGCGGTATTCATATAAAAAAATAAAAAATATGTCCAACCGCTAAGTAATTGATTTCTACGAAAATATATCAACTACTTCTTAGGACAGAAAGACCCATAGACGCTGAATTCATAACGCACATATGGACTCGAACAGTGTTACCTATAAATATTGACTGATTTTTTAACACAGAATTTGAATGATGTTCGTTTTATTTCCTTATTTTTTTTATGGGAGTTCACGGCACGAACGCGCGTTAGGGAAGACCGCCACTGGCAATGAACACCGCTCAAGGTGTCATAATTCATAACTATCTTGCTACTGCACCATTATTAAATTACGACATTAATACAACATTACTAAATCCATTCCGGATTGTGTACCCAGTAATTACAGTATTAGCCCGCGCTGATAAGACGGAAAATCTGCTTTGATTTTGTGACAATATTTGTTTTGGATAGAGTATGAATTTTTTGTAACGTATTTTACCATATCAGACCGTATGTATATTTGAAAATACAGATTTAAAAAAAAACTCCTTATCTAGAGCAAATGAAATTTTAGCTAGGAAACTCAGAGGCTGGCAGATCATTCCTTAGAATGTGAACCGTGTACAAATTAATAATAATAATATCTCCATTGTAATTGAATTTTACTATAACTAAAAGACTGTATAATATAATAATGTAAGTGTACAGTGGTTTATAAAGTAAAATAAAAAATAATATAATAACAGTTATAGTTGAAGTTTCACATAACCCGTCTCACTAGGCTAACCTGTGTGGAGGCAGTAATCTTTCAAATTATTTTATAGTCTTAAAATACCTATGAATATACACTTATATTAAGATACGCTTTGTAAATCGTGAATCAGATATGCTAACCGGAAGAATGTTGTAAATTTTACATGTTTACGACTGTGCGCCGGTCCCGAAGGGATCGATGACGCTAGTTCCTCAGAGCATCTTTCATTAAAACACCGGTAGAACAAGGACAGCATTCCTAACTGACGTCTGTGCTCCAAAGATTGCAATCCGTTTATCGAAATTCTGGCAAAACTGGCTTTGCGCTTTATTTTGCTAAATGGATTTTAGCTACTTGTTCAAGCGGAAAACATTTTTATGTTTGAAAAAACGACTTTTGTTTATAAACTGGACGACATTTGTGTTTTTTTTTGTTATTTGTAAAATTTTTGGAATTATTAAATCATAATGTTTTTTGTATAAAAGATTTTTCAGTTTATGAGGAAAATTCCTTAAGTTATTTCAAATTAAAGCAGCAAAAATTTCAAGTATGTTCTACCACTAACGGTTTAAAGAAATTCTTTATATAATAAGCCTAGAAAAAAATAAAGTATCAGACATAAAAAAATGCAAAATCTCCTACTTACGATCCTTTTTTTCCGATATTGTCGTATTGTTTCTTCTGGCAAATTAATTTTTTTAGAATATGACGGAAAAAAATTCTAATGTTTATGCCTGAGCTTTACAAAGTAAAATAAAACACGTATTTTGATGATGTTTTTTGGGTAAATCGAAACATGCTGCCGGTTTTTAGCGGGAATTTCATGATTTCGTTCGAATTTTAGGAAGTGGATCACCTTAATACGTTTTGCAGAACAGTTAAATTAATTACTAGGAATGTAGGGAGTTTCTTTTGTATTTTTGCTTCACATCAATGAGCCGCTCTGGTATTCGCTATTTGACAAGCAGAGCATAACTATTCTACAAGTACCTATCTACAGTCGTTCGATAATGGAAAAATACGTGTTATTAAAATTAATAAACGTATTTATTAATTTATGCAGTTCTTACATGGAATATTTACAGAAAGTAAGTATAACAGGAAAAATCTATTAGTAGTAAACATTATTGACTGCTGCAAGGAAGAAGGCAGAAACCACTGACGTCCGAATTAATAGACGTGCAATAACAGCTATATTTGCCTACTATTTCGACGACTGGAAGCAACCACGTGACAATCGAAATTTGGCGGAAGGCGGTTCACGCATTTCTCGAATACATGACGTCATCATTCGTGTATTGACTGCCGGCGAGCGATCATTGGAAAATTTAAGAAATAAAACATTATTTATGTTTTCCTGCGCATTCAAGCATTGTAAAAATGAGAATAATCAAAACTACCACATTAAATTTCACTTTTTTTTTACTGTACTTTACTTATTAAATTACATAATACATTAACAGTTTTAGTGGTCGGCTAAAGTGCTGCCATCCACGTCTCCTTCACGTAATTTTGACGCAATTTAAAAATATTTGTAAAAAGGTCAAACTAAATACTCCAACTGAATATTCAATTTTTGTAAACAAGCCGAACATTCTTTCTTATTTACCGTTTTACTTATTGGCTGTTTAGGTTATTTGGAACCTGTTCACAGCTACGGGAATAAAGGATATTGCCATAAATTCCGCACAATTACAAAAAGGACGAGTTCATTAATAGATTTGCTTATCGAAGAATAAATACTAATTGTTTGCAATGCAATGCGAGTTGCCAGTCTCCTGGGTGTCAGTCGGGATGTATTTATTCGCAAATCAAATGACAGTGACCAGTGTTCAAAATGGAAAGCACAAGTAGGTACCTACTTTAGAACGTTATTATTTAGATATATTTATAAAAAAAAATTTGGAATGAAATAAATTTTTCAATGAATGTTTCTTATGTTTTTCTTTTGTTTATATGTTTACAGATCAAATCAATTATGGCATCCAAACGACAAGCAAGAATTCACCACTTCATAACTTTATTTAAAAAAATCCCGAGTAAGGCCGGGTACACATCGGCTTGTAGTAAATAAAATAAAGTATAGCATATAAAATCAAGTATATACGTATATGAACAAAATTTTTGTGTTGTACGAACCACAAACTTGTAAAATATACTTGTAAGGGATAAAATAAATTAATAAAAAAAACATTTAAAAAAATGTATAAATAGAATTAGGGTGGTAGATACTCTCAGTATCGCCCCGGTGTAAGACCACCATTCAGTATCGAAACGTTGCTTGAAATGGTTGCAGTCGTGTTTGGTGACCAGATCTGAAGAGTCAGGTACTTTTTCACTTCCTTTTCCCCATCTCCTTCCTCTCCTCAATACGTTCAGCCTCACAACATACCCCAATTGGAGATGCCATAGTCTCACTGGCTCCAGACGGTTGAGAGCAGTTGGGACTCTTGCGTGAAAGTCACATAAAAAAAAAAATAATGAGATTAGAATGAAATTAATTGCGTCTTGAAACTAGCAAAATTATCAACACTTAATTATATTTTGAATTTGAGCTTCTGATCATTTGACCATAGTTCTTTTTTTTTCTCTTTTACCTCTCTTTTTTTTCTTTTTTTTCATTTGTTATTTTCCTATTTGCATAACTCGCCTTTTTTCCTGAAATATCAGCATCGCATCCTACTTAGCGTTCGCTTACTTCTGTTTGGAGAAAGCTGCAATCAGATGACGATTTGGACAGATGTCAGATGGTTTAATAACGGGACAAACCGCAAAAAAAAGTTACCGAGATACTACTGCATTTATTACTTTATCGAATTAATGAGTATCTCTATTATTTTGCTTGAGAATGTTAACTGTAAAAGCACATCAATTCAGGTTTAACAAGGTACTAGAAATTCTGGTTAGCGGCGCTAGGAAATACCCTGGCAGCAAAAAACGCATTCTCGTTTTTTTTTTGTATTGAACTATGCACGTTTACGATTACGATTATTATGATCGGTGACCCTGATTCTTTGAACAACAGGGTCATAAAAAGTCCAGACAATTTATCCGTAACGATAATTATTTAAGCTGGGTATGAATTTGTAATAAAGACGCTAGCTCTCTAAGCACTGTAAGTAAATAAAAATAAAAATAAACTAATTATTGAAGAAGATAATATTAAGAAATCCTAAATGAAAAACGAAACCGAACGAACCACATAAAATAAAAAAGCTATTCGTCGCATCTGGGAATCGAACCCAGTACCACTTTACGTCATCTTCGATCGATATCATATCTCAAATTCAAGACTTTTCAATAATATCCTAAATATATCCGAGACACTATCTAGATTGCAATTATTTTCGGGTAGAATTTTGTAAAACATAATGCAAGATTCACTCATAATGAATGATTGATGTTTCATAAATGTACCAACAAATATGGTGGACGATATTGTGCCCAAAATATTGAATAAATTACCAATGACAATTTGACGGTCTCCGTGGTTGAGTGGTTACGATTTTTCAAATCCCGGCGTGCGCAAGTACATTTTACTTGATTAAATTATTTTATTTCACAATTAATTAATTAAAATAAGTAGTATATTTGCGGCACGTTCAGAGTGGTAGATGCTGTCAGTATCGCCCTGGTGAAAGACCAACATTCAGAATAGAAACTTTACTTGAAATGGCCTTAGCCGTGTTTGGTTACCAGATATGAATAGCCAGGTACCCTTCAACCACCTTCCCCATTCCCATCTCCTTCCCCTCCCCACTATTTTCAGTCTCACAACATACCACGATTGGGGATGCCATATTCTCACTACCTCCAGACGGTTGGGAGCAGTACTCAAGTGCAAATTAAAAAAAAGCACTGCCTCTGTTCGAACTGGTTACAATGTCATTATGATGTGAAATAAACGCCACTGGCTGGCAAATCACCGCGAACCTTTTGACGTTAGCGTGACGATGACATTAAAAAATAAAATATCTCCGTTATCGTATTTTTTTCCTAATTTTTTTCAACAATAACACCAAAAAAAAAACAGTGAAAATTCCAAATTTAAAAAAAAAGCAGAATTAACAACAACATTATACGAGTATAAACCGATTGTTCGAAGTATTTTGGAATACGCATCCACTATTTGGTCACCTAATTACGAGATTCATAATTACAGAATCGAATCCACACAAAAAAAATTAACCCGCAATTGCATGTCGTGAAGATTTACCTGGTCAATTTGAAACGTATAATGAATTTCACACTATAAACTACAGTCTCTGTCAGTCAGACGGAAACTTTCTGATGTATTCCTTTTGTACAAAATTATGCGTGCATCAATTGATACACCAAACATTTTATCTCAAATCAACATTAATACACCAACAAGAAAGTCAACAAGGGGGATAAAATACATTTTTTATATTAAAACTTATCATACAAATGCGGGATATTTCTCTCCTTTACCGCGGACATTAAGTAATTACAATACTTTACACTGCTCTAATAATGATATAGACATTTTTTATGATACAATTAATCAGTTTAAAAAAAAAAAACTTACCATTAATATCAAACTGATAATGTGATGAAGCCCTTTATTAAGTACCAAACCAGTGTACCGTCAGCACAGGTGATAATAAGAAGTTAGTTTTTACACCTAGTTTATAATATGTTTTCGACCTTTCACTTATTTTTCATTCTTATTATCATTTTTGCGAGATAATGTTTGTTGTTGTTTATTGTACTTATTGATTATTATTGCTATGTAAACATTCATGTATGTAAAATTTGGGCATATGGCCTGTTTTATGTATTAAAATAAAATAAAATAAAATATTTTCATCGACGTTTACGATGAAGATACGTTATTATAAACTTGACCTTATTATAAATTTCAGAGTGTCAATTAATCACTTGTAATATAATTGTTGAAGTGGGTGTTATCACCGTTAAGTTAATCCGCATTTATCCTTTAACTACTCTATGACAATTAAAAATTGTTGTGATCGATCTATTGACAACAATTAAATGTGATTAACCATTAGAGTGTGGTGCAGCGCTATAGCGCTGCAAGCGTTAACGACTAAAATTGCGACGAAGCGCTTAGGCGCTGATTTATTCAGTATGCGTTTGTTGATCCTTACAAGAGCACGTGTTCCATTTGAGAGCGGTGTATTGCAGTTGGCGTATATCTTGTAAACTATATATATGTTTGTCCTGTTATAATAAATTAAAACGATATATTTCACCATGTCGGATCTTAGTTCTATCGCGGACGATGTATCAAAGGACGGCGACATTACGGATGATGAACCCTTCGAGCTGATAAATGGAGAGAGTGATGACGGAAGCGCGATTATTGGCCATCGCAATAATAGAATGCGAATAGAAAGCGAATTTTCCTCATATGCGCCCGCTGTAAGACGGAACTACATGATTTTGGCACTGGAAAACACAATTGTGAAGCGACATAATTTTTTTTTTTCTATATATTTAATAGTTTTATTTTTATTTATTAGATGCATGGGATACAATTCTTTTTACGTTTAATATCAAAAAGAGTCATTAAAATTGGTTGATATTTGTCCAAGTTATTGCATTTTTAGTTAATATAATTTTTAATTAATTGATTTAAAAAAAATATGCTTTGTTTAAACCACTTTATAAATATACATAAACATCTACATGTTTCGAAAAAATGCTGTCATCGTCAGGAATAAATGACTACTTAAAAAAAATTCTAGTATAGAGAAATGAAAAAAATATTATTATTCAATTTTTATCATTTATCTATACTTAAAATTATTTTTTAGTATTCTTATATTCCTGATGATGACAGCATTGCTGTCGAAACGTGTAGATGTTTATGTATATTTATAAAGTGGTGTAAACAAAGTCTATCTTTTTAATAAATTAATTAATAATGACACCACAAAGTCAATCGTTGGAAGAAATTATAATATCATGTTTATTTACTGATAACACAAATTATCAATAGCTGTTTACAAACCTACTTGCAAAATCAGTATAGCACTAAAACGGTTAAATAAAACTATTTCTCTTCGAATATAACATCCGTCCACATTTCTACATGTTGTTTGTTGATTTTGTTGATGATTGTTTGTAAGATCATTCATGGTAAGTTGCAGATACCAATAATGGAACAACGAACAGTTTGCTTTGTAAACATTGCGATAAGGTAGACAGTAAACAGTGGAGCAATTGACTGGTCAACTGAAATATTTTTTTCTTAAATTAACGTAGAATCTCCTTGTGGCATCATTCACTTGAAATAAGATTTGTAAAAAAAGAGTGCGAGATAGCTGGAGCCAAAGCGATTTTTTTTTACATTTATTCCACACAGGAGGCCTTGAGGGAAATATTTTCCCTCAAAGCCTTTGGGGATGCTGTGTGGAGGGTCTTTCGTAGGATAGGAAGGAGTGAACCTGGGTCTTGAAGAGACCCATGTTGTAGGAAGGAGGAAACACAGATGCCGGCAGATCATTCTACAGCCGGCCTGTTGAACACAAGAACGTATCGTAGAAGCGACCCATTCTCATGTGACAAATATCAACCATGTACAAATGTTGGTGCCGAAGGATCCTCAGAGAATCTTCCATTAAAATGCCAGTAGAACAAGGACAGCATTCCCGCCTGAAGTCTGTGCTCTAAAAATCGCAATTCGTTTGTTAAGATAGGAAAATCTATCAAACGGCCGCCCGTTTCTGCAGAGAGTGAATTATTTTTTTTAGATATTTTAGGGCTCCCGACCATAGGTGGCTGCCAAATTCTACCTTGGGGCGCACTTATACAGGGTCAATAGCTCCCATATAAGAAGTATAATTAAGATCTTCATTGTAAAATAGTGGCGATTTCACACAGATACATCTTACAAAAAAACAAAAACGACACAATCCCCCGATGGTGAAATTAAATAACCTAGGCCGAACCATGTTGAAGTTTGTGCCCACCGCTAACGAAGGAATCTTTTAAGACACGTGACCTCGGAAGTTTGACCAGTATCACAGAGATGGCTCTAACGGTCACTTTGTCTTGTCAACTGAACTTTGCACAATAAGGATGCAAGTTAAATGTTATTATTTTACTTTCTATAGTTAGTAGTAAATATTTGTAAGTTTTTATTATCTTGCTCCTACATTTCTCTAACCGTTTGCTTTTAATGTCATTTGTAAATCTACTAGTAAAACGAACAGATTATAAAGACGTTATATTCCTAAGTTAAGAAAGATTGGACAAACGCCGTATTGTCTCAAGTCTCTAGTTATTATAGTACCCCTCCCACCAACTTTATTTAAATGAAGTGACTGACGATTCGCCGAAGGACAAGAATGTTTTTATGAAATATAATATCTTCTCTTGAATTTCTGATTGAACTACCAGTTAAAAACACCACGAACCGACGCTGATTATAAGGTTTTCAGCGAATAGTGGACAGTGGGGTAATGTCGAACAGCGGGTAACTCCGAACGATCATGTTCTAGAAGGTTCTGATACCTTCACACCCAAACCAACCGAGCCATGCAAAAGCAGTTTCGCTCAACACTTCGAACCGAGCTGCATTTCTTGACTTTTTATTGTAGATAAAAAATGAGGGCGCTGCGATAGTTTAGAAGGCTTTTAATGGCAACACCAAGATGGCTTACAGCACAATGGTCTACGTGAATATATATATATTTTTTTTTATTAATTACGTGCAACACATCATGATTGACAACTTTACGTTAAAACCTTGTTCAGGCTTTGACATAAATGTTTTTTCAAATGTACATATTTGTGATTTTTTTCTATTAAAAAACCTTTTTCCAATTATTTATTTTCTACCAAACCGATTTCAACCCGAAAGCAGTTTTTAAAAACATAATAATAAACAGTACCGTCAGCGATAAAACAAATTTCAAGTCATAAATAAAAACTATATTAGACAGCAGTGGAACTCACTCCTGACATCGATGCTATATATACCATAGATTTAGTTTTAATTGTGCCAGTCTGACGATGCCCGTGATAGGGTGAAACCGGTTCGGTCGAAAATAAATAATTAGAAAAAGTTACAAAAAGTTTTAAATAAAAATAAATCGTTTTAATATGGAATTACACCATGAATTGACAGTTTCACAATTATAAAGTATATATTTGTCAATGCTTCATTAATATATTATATTCCACGTGCTGTTATTTTTCTGTAGTTCTTGTTTATCGCATTTCGTGCTGTGTATTTTGTGCAATTATACAATATTCCTTTAAAATAAAATAAATTACATTTATTTTTATAAACAATAATTATTAGCCTGAAACACTCATCCAAATTGAGAAAAACCTTTCCGAGCAAAGATAAATGTCGCCGACAGGACTCGAACCTGCACAGAAGGGTTCAATTTGGATGAGTGTTTCAGGCTAATAATTATTGTTTATAAAAATAATTGTTACCCTTTGCGCTATGCACAAAAATCTTGTCTTAATTTTTTAAGAACTTTAGTTTATCAATTAATAAATTACATTTCTAGGGAATATCTGTTCAGTGTTTGGAACGCTATGAATAGTTCTTTTACATTTATTTAAAATTACGATTACTTACTAGATTGATGCACTTTTTGCTTCGTACTAGACATTGAAGAGAAAGGTTCCAAAGAAAGCAAATCGGGCCAAATATGAAATAATGTGTCTATCTTTACAATTGAACTGTTTTTACGAGGCCAAATAATAGTGATAGTAATTTAATGAAACGATGCTTGTCTTCTTTGCTTTACTTATTTCAGTTTTTTTAAAAGAAAGTCTATTTCAAATGGTAGATAATACCAATCCGGATAGTGATGAAATATTGCGAAGTATATTTCTAACTATATGACAGCGGCGTCCAGATCATAATAATGAACTTTAATAATGCATATCGCCAAATGTTCCGCCTACCAAGATACTGCAGCGCTACAAAGTTGCTCCGGAAGGACGAGTGCACTCTTTCAGGGCACTTCTCCGCAAACGCATGGGAAGCTTATGGTGCAGAGTACGCCAATGCAAGAATACCATCATTACTGCTACGGCTACATGGATGGAGTCTCCCTTGGTGTCCCTTTGGAGATGCGAAACAATCAAATATTCACCATAAATTTGTTAATTTTTCTTTCCTCTCTTAATTGATTTCTTAATTTTCTTCTCTTATTGACGGCCTCCATGGTCGAGGGGTAAGGCTGTCGACTACGAATCCGAAGGTCGCGGGTTCAAATCCCGGCATGCGCAAGTAAATTTTACTTAATTAATTTGTGCTGTTTCACAATTAATCAATTTTAAAATAATATACAGTATATTTGTGCACGTTCCAGAGTGGAAGATACTCTCAGTATCGCCCTGGTGAAAGGCCACCATTCAGAATTGAAACGTTGCTTAAAATGGCTTTCAGCCGTGTTTGGTGACCGATCTGAATAGCCAGGTATTTCCCCACCTTCCTCTTCCCCTTCTCCTTCCCCGCCCCAATACCTCCAGCCTCACAACATTCCCCAATTGGGGATGCCATAGTCTCACTGGCTCCAGAAGGTTGGGAGCAGTTGGGACTCTTGTGCGATATTCATATAAAAAAATGAATGTTTCATATTTTACTGAGTAATCTTTTTCAATGTTTTTCTTTTATATTTTTCTTCCTTTTATTTAACGTACCTATTGTTATTTATTTGTTTGTATTATGTACACTTATGGAACGTATTGCATTGCACTACCTCTGCATACCTTCTGTAATAAAGAACTATTATTATTATAAAGGCTGAAAAGCTGTGACTACTGTCAGTCCCCAGAAAAATTGCTTCCGAATTCTCTAATCACTAACCAAAGACAAACTATCATTATAACGTATAGCTAACTAATTGTATCCACCAGTTCATCGATATGTAATACCAATCTATATGTACAATGTATTTGACAAATGAACGTGATGCCGCGTTAAAATATACTTGTTATTATTTTTATGTATAGATAGAAAATATTACACATGACCATAATTACCTGGCAGGTCACTTGAGATAAACTAAACACTGTTTGATAGCGAAAGTATGTACGGTTTTGCAAGCAGATAACATAATATTGGAAAACACATGTTATTGGAGATATTACTTAAGAGGAACTTAAGAGGCGCGGCCTGTTTCATACAAAACTTAATTTTGGATGTGGGGTCAAAATACTCTCCTAAACCTGATGACATATTTTTTTTAATTAAAGGTTTACTTAATATCTAGTATGCATGAGAAGTATTTTATTTATTTTTGTTTAACATTATGAAATATAGGCCAGTAAAGGAATTGATTTTTTCTCTATTTTGGAGTCATCTTTAACAATTATTTTATTATCTTTTCGTTTTTTAGGAAAGGAAAGGCATATTTTACGACGGGTGGTACAGAACACGGATTTGATTGGAATCTATCTTCCTAAATGTGATTCGTCTCTCGATAAGAAACAGAGTGAAGTGTGAGGCTTCGAATACTGTTAATAAAATAAGATAAGTGTAATTACGTTATACAGGCAATACAAGACTGGTACTCGCAGGTATATTAAATTCAAGGATATGGAAGTCTGAAAAGGTAAGTTTTTTATTTGGACTGAAATTCTTTTGGGCTTGTTATGCATCTTAGTTCCGGCGGGAGTTTATTCCAAGCCTTAGGCCCTGATACTCCGAAAGCGCGATCTCCAAATTTAGTATTTGGCTTGCGTTAATGTTTTATCAGCCTCACTGATCGACGCTGATAGAGTATAAGGGGTGGGTATGAATCTAGGGATCAGTGTTTCCAGGAGTGTTAGACATCTGGAAAGGTCAAAGGATTTCCCTTAACCGGCTTCTCCCGATCCGTCCCATCATGCAGCTGGTGGACAGAAGCATCCACCGCCAAGACTTGGACAAATCTCACCCGATGAACCCAGTCACTCCTGCTAAGTCACTAAACGTATCGAAACACCTGGGGTGACCTATAGCAGAGGTGTCAGTTATCCAATGAGCGGCTGTGCAACGAAAGTTATACGTTTGGCGTGTAAGTAGAATCAGAGGCGAGGCGCCGCTAAGCGTAGTTGAGATTTACAGTAGTATGAGTGAATGATGTTGGCAACACTTTCGTACACTATTCATGACCCATCTTTCTTGTTTCTATTGTCTATGATCTTCGCCCTACAGGTGTATTAAATTACTTACGTAAATCGATACTTCTCTCGTGTTAGAATGTCGCTTTCTTTTCTCGATCTCACTATTCATCGTGATTTTTTGATCAGAAGATAAAAAAAATATCTCTACTAAAGAGCTAGCAGAAAACGGTTTTGTTATCAGCCTTATCAACATGTGATAAAATAGTCTGCTTCGCATTCCTACCGTTTTTAGATAAGGAAAAAAATCTGTGATTATTTTTACGTTATGCAAAAAAAAGTTTCGTTGTAAAACGATAAACGAATAAAGGTTTATTCACTTCATGCTCTGCGCAGAGCAGTGCAGTACAGGCACAGCACAGACGCGAGTATTCACATTACACCGTGCAGCACAGCACAGACACAGCAAAGACACGAGTACGGCTGTCACAACATGTCTGAGAATTTTATAATCATACTAGCTAATGTGTACGCGACCATGATCGGGATTATTTAATGTTTTTTGGAATAAAGTTATGAAATTGTGAATTCTTGCTTGTCCTTTTTGTGCCATAATTGGTTAAACAGGAAAAAAAGAACAAATATACAATTTGAAAATTTGGTTTCATTCCAAACATTTATTTTTTCAATTTATATCTAAATATTCTACCGAACTAACCTTCTTTTTTAGAATATGTAATCTGTGGCTAACCAGAGTGGTATATCTATGGGGAAACCTAAATAAAACATGGCGGCTTCAATGTTTTTTACACTATTTGAAAAACGTTATAGCAACAGTTTTAAATATTGGATTTCATTGAAACTACACTCTAAACCTTCCCGGCACTAATAAGAACAATCTGCGCTATTTTCAGCGAAACCAGCCGAATAATTTTCTAGAAAATCAAGGACAGACAGAAAGATGAACAAACATTCATTTTTATATATACAGATTCCAATATTTATTACTATTTTATAACCCCTGACCAATTCAATCAATTTATCGATATCCATCTTCGCGGTTTTAGCAATATCTGCGTCTAATGACGCCAACTGACAAAGTTGGCGATTCTAACGGTATGTATTAATTCTAACTGCGCAAGCGCAGACGTCACAAGCGGCCACCAGCACGTCAAAATATTCTAGCCGAAAATCTCGGCCTGTGCTGGTCCGTGCATGTGTGGATACGGTTCACTTGAGCCCGCCGCAATACGAATGTGTTCGTAGATAATGTAGGCAACAAATATTGTCGTGTCTGTTCTGTAATGTTCTGCGCTGCTCGGTGCTGGTAGATGTGAATAGACTTTAAATCGCTTTACTGCGCTGCTCGGTGCTGGTAGATGTGAATAGACTTTAAATCGCTTTACCCGAGAGGAAAAAAACACTTTAAAGAAAGAGAAACCAGTATTTTCGATAGTTAACAACAAAGTTAGACGACCTCCGTAACTACGAATCCAGAGTTAGCGCGTTTGAATTCCGTCGTTCGCAATTATTTAACTTATTTATTTTTACTAGAGATTACTCATCCGTTTACAGTACAAGATTTCTTATTTTAACATTCTCAACATTTGGGAAGATGGGTATACAACAAAAGTTGTTGGGTTATTTAAAAAGAAATGGAATATATGTACTGTTTTAGAAATTTCAGTGGTATCTTGAACAAGTCTGAGGCTGAAGTTTTCAGGCACGTGTAAGCCATAGCATTTCTAGAGGAATAGGCCATCAATATGCTCTATATTAAAACAAAGTATTGTAAGATTTGCATAAAATCTAGTTTCTAGGGTAATTCTATTTGTTGCATATTATGGAGCATGAACCTCGGATCAATTAGATGTGTCCATAAATAGGAATGGATTTTTTCCTGGGAATTTATATATTTAGTTTGAACAGACTGCAAGGAGTGTTCAACACAGCAGCTCGTCTAGTTGGGGAGCTACAAAATACTACTGTCATATCACTCCTCTTCTACGTGATCGCCTACACTGGCTTAGGAGTCACAGAAAGAGTTCACTTTAAAATTTGTCTTGGCACTGAACGAGCTGGAACCATCATACTTGACTCATCTCTGCGTGAGGGACAATCTTACTCAGAGACAACTCACACTGATGCGTCGAACAGACTGGTTGAACCCTCTCGAACGAATTCTGCTAAATTTGGAGACAGAGCTTTCAATGTAGTGGGTCCACATTATTGGAATGACCTTCCATTTGGTTTGAGGTCAGAAAGCAATTTCGAAGCCTTTAAGAAAAGTCTAAAAACATATCTATTTAAAAGGGGCTACAAACTTTAACAGGATGTGAAACGCCCTTGAGGTGATTTTAGTTATTAAACTGCGCTATATAAAAAAAATTACCAAATTATTTTATTGTATTTATTATTAGTTTGATGCGGAGTCCATGCCCCGCTAGCGTACTCCAGCTTACCTGTTACCATTCTATCTGCGTCATAAAAGGGCTTAGATTTTATTTAATTTGAGTTGTTTCACATTAAATTAACTAACTAAATAAACATTGTAGAAAATAATAAAATTAACACAACCGAAATGCAACGTGAAAACGGAAAAAAACGACAGAAAATAAAAAGATTTCAGTCACATCTGGGCTCGAACCCAGGACCTCTGCCTATCCGGGGCAACCGCTTAACCAACTAAGCTAATGAGACCAGTTCAATTTATGTCATCTTCATCGATATCAAATCTCAAATTCAAGATTAGCTAAGTTGGTTAAGCGGTTGCCCCGGATAGGCAGAGGACCTAGGTTCGAGTCCCAGATGCGACTGAAATCTTTGTATTTTCTATCATTTTTTTCCGTATTCATGTTGCATTTCGGTTGTGTTAATATTATTTTCTACAATGATTAAATATTTAAATGAGGTTTTTTTTTAAATCTCAATAAAAATAATTAATAATTAAAAATTAACCAACTAACCTTCACGCCATTTTACGACAAGGGTAGACAGAAAAGATAGACCGCAACACAATAAACTCTGTCTCACCACACAATCCTTGCTTCATTCACATTCATATATCGCCTCATATCATAGAATAACCTTAAATATTTTTTTTTCATTATAAAAGCGTGGAAAGACTTTAATCTCATTAGCATTTTCAAAATCATTCATTGTATTATTGACTCACCTTCTCTGTTGTAACTCATCCTCTTCAACATTCCTTGCCGTTGAATCAGAAACAATGAATTGCTTTTCCTCAATAAACACTCTACTATTTATAGGTACTATTCTCCACTGTCCAGAATTTCGAGACTTGTTAACTCAAGCCAGGCCCTTGAAATTTTTGGTATCAGTCTAAATGATTTTACGAAAATATGCTTCGAAAAATATCATTTAATATGTCTAAAATCATGGACTCACCCAAAACATTATTCAGGCTTTGACATGAATATTCTCTCTTATGTATACTTTTATCCTATTTTTGTCATTGCTTCGTTCGTGTGTTATGTACGTGCTGTTGTTTTTGTGTCGCTTTTTTTTTTTCATTTCGTGTTGAGTATTTTGTATAATTGAACAGTGGTCCGTTAAGGGTTCCACTTAGTAAAATTCGATCGAAATCACGCACTCCTTATGCAGGTGGCGAAAAGGTTGAAATTCCCGCTTAACACCGACCGTATATTACGATTAACCCAAAAAACATCACCAAAATGCGTGTTTTATTTTATTTACATGTATAGTGAAATGTTTTTCGGTCATTTTCTGATACTTAATTTTTTTCTTAGTTTATAAAAAGATTCCTGAAAAAAAATGTATGTCTTACTTGCAGTATTTAATTAAATCATCTATGGTATTTTTAAGCCATGAAATTTTTAAGTCAAAAACAAATAATTATGCATTTATTCGCATTGACATAAAAAAAATAACGAAGTACGCGGTTTATGTTAATTCCTTATCAGCCCATGAGGGAGCTGGCTAACTCTGTTTACTTCGTTTACCCGCCTGCAGAAGAAGCTTTGTTTGAATGCGTAAGTAAATAGAGTTATCTTTCTGATTGCCGTATAGCGTAAAGCGTGGAGCATATATCTGTAGGGAGATAAGGAAATTTGCTTACAAGTGACTAATATTTGCTTACGCTTGTTCTTATTGGAGCATATTAAAAAATATATATCCATGTCTACTGTACAATGTGTAATTAATATATGATTATTGTACAAGGCAATTAATAACATAATACGTATTATACTTGGTAGGTATAATTCACTGTTAAATTTTTGTATCATAGAAATTTATCAAATGTTAACTCAAAAACTCTGAATAATTTATATATATAATTTTTTTTAATGTATACCATACAAGAGACTATGGCATTCCCAGAGGTGTATGTTGTGAGGCTGGAGGTATTGATAAAGCGAAAGAGCCGGGGAAGGGGAAGGTGGGGAAGTACCTGGGTATTCAGATCTAATCACCAAAATACGACTTTTTTTTAATTTAAAAAATATATATTTGCATTTTACAAAAGAAAAAATAAAATACAAAAAGTCCAGATAAACTACTTTTTTGTAGTTTGTCTAACGGGAGCTAGTTATTCAAACTCAAAAATTTACAGATAAGGTTACAAGATATGTCTGTATAAAATGAAAATAAAAACATATGTAACAAACTTAAAACATAAATATTTCTCAATAATCTTACTAAAAAATATTTCTACGAAAATATGTAAACAATAAAATAAAAAGGCATTTCAAGCATCGTTTCGATTCTGAATGGTTGTCTTTTACCAGGGCGATGCTGACAGTATCAACCACTCCGGAACGTGCTGCAAATATACTACATATTATTTTTTTTTTAAATGTGAAATAACACATTTTAATCAAATAAAATTTATTTGCGCACGCCGAGATTTGAACCCGCGACCTCCGGATTCGTAGCCAAGGATCTTAACCACTCAACTGCGGAAACCATAGATATTGAACTGATATATATGTATCTTGTAAAGAATGCAAGGCTGACGTAATGAGTAAGATTAAGAAAGGGCGCTTAGATGGTTTGGGCATGTAGAGCGAATGAACGAAGAAAGGAGTGTTAGAAGAATAAATGACGGGAATGTGAATGGAAGAGGAACGTCGCACGATTAGAAGTTGGAATAACAGAAGAGAATGTATGAGGCATTGTATGAATATGAATGAAGCAATAAGTGTATTCCAAGATCGAGTTGTTTGGTGTTCCGTCCTCTCTGCCTACCCCTGAGAAAACGGCGTGATGATTAGTTAGTTGGTTAGTTATGTTAACTTTTTTTTTAAATTTGTGTCTGAAGAAGTTTTGATAAAGTTACGATAATAGTAGGCAAATATCGCACTACAAAAACAGTGAATGAAATAAAGATTGTTTTAAATATTATTGAACATTATTTGATAATACTGCACAAGAGTCCAAACTGCTTCCAATTGTCCGGAGCCAGTGGGATGATGTCATCTCCAAGATGTGAATCAGGAAGGTTAGGAAGTATCTTTTGGTCACTAAACACGGTTTAATGAAACTATGGCTTCCCAACAGAGCAGGTAATTACTAGAGATGCCCTAACACGCGAGAGGAAGAAACCAAAATAAGGGGGGCGAGCTTAGGTGGTTCACTGTCATATTATTTGCGAATAAATCTATATATATAATAAGAATATATATTGTATTTATGTACCTACTGTGATGTGTTTTATACCTGTGTGATTATTGTAACGAACTAAATATGTAAAAGCCCATATATGTAAATAATATTATAAATCAATATATTCCGATAGTCTCCAGGCAACTCGCATTGCACTGCAAAGAATTGGTATTTACCAATAAAAAAACGAATCTGCTAATGATCAACTTGCCCTTTTTACAATTATGCGGGATTTGTAGCAAATCTCTATTTTTCTCATAGCTGTGGTAACATATCACAAACTGCCGAAAAGTAACCTAAAAGCATTAAATAACGTTCACCAATACATATTACTCTACACTGATGAAACTATGGCTTCCCAACAGAGCAGGTAATTACTAGAGATGCCCTAACACGCAAGAGGAAGAAACCAAAATAAGGGGGGCGAGCTTAGGTGGTTCACTGTCATATTATTTGCGAATAAATCTATATATATAATAAGAATATCCATTGTATTTATGTACCTACTGTGATGTGTTTTATACCTGTGTGATTATTGTAACAAACTAAATATGTAAAAGACCATATATGTAAATAATATTATAAATCAATATATTCCGATAGTCTCCAGGCAACTCGCATTGCACTGCAAAGAATTGGTATTTACCCCTAAAAAAACGAATCTGCTAATGATCAACTTTTTACAATTATGCGGGATTTGTAGCAAATCTCTATTTTTCTCATAGCTGTGGTAACATATCACAAACTGCCGAAAAGTAACCTAAAAGCATTAAATAACGTTCACCAATACATATTACTCTACACAGACTAGATCCATTCCCTTCCTCCTGCCAGCATCCTAACCCCACAGGCCAAACTCGTAACATTTATTTTTTAATTGAGTAATTTATATACTTAAGAGGGACGGCTGCGCGGACTGTTTCATACAAAACTTAATTTTGGATTTCAGACCAAAATCCTCATCTGATGATAATGATTTTCTTTTTCATCAAAAAGTATAGGAAATATCTAATACGGATTAGAAGTTATTTATTTATTTTTGTTCTACATTATGAAATATAGGCCTTTAAAGGAATTGATTTTTCGAGATTTTTCGAAATTTAGAAAACAAAAATAAAAAAAAAACATTTAAATAAGCATTATGGCGGACTAAATTAATTCAGAAACAGCTAATTTACGTTGGAATACAAATTTTCAGTAAATAATTTAAAATATCCACCCGAAAAAACCTTTTTTTATTTTTTTTTATTTTATATTTTTATTTGTGTAATTACAAATACAGTAAACCCTGAAATTATTTTCTGAATTACCTATAAAATTATTAAAAAAAATTTTTTTCATGGAATATACTTCATAATTTAAAACAAACATAAATAAAATGCTTCTCATCTATACTAGATATTTACTAAACCTTTTTATAAAAAAATGTATCATTCAGTTTGAATGGGTATTTTGGCTTCAAATGCTAAATTAAGTTATGTATGAAACAGACAGCGTAGCCGTTCCTCTTAAGTGAAAACTGATAATTACTTAATTTTTGACATATATTTTTATCATACTTAATAATTATTGGAAACTGTTGGTTTCCAAAATAAGTAAATAATTTTTTTTTTAAGTAAATACACACTATCATCCACTTAGCAAATGCGGCTTTATAATTGCGTCAAATTTAAACTTTTAACCATATGGTTAATAAAACCATTTATGCACCAAATGGCGCAGCTCATTTATGGAAGCCGCGATTAAACTTCATATTAATTACCTAGCCTCAAATTGGCACACCTGCGTCTGTGCAGGTAACTGCAAACATTTCGCCTTAGTCATAAAACTTACCGAAACACGACACGGTTAAATATATATTAACCTTTTCATCAACGAGTTCACTTAATTCCATTAAAAAAAAAAAATCATCGATTTATATTTAATTTTTTACTGGCTGATGTGTACCCGACGTTGCTCGTAATTATTTAATTATTTTGGAATAAAGTTACGTAGTTCGTAATTGATTTGAAAGTTAAAGTAACGCCTTGTGACAACTATTACTATCTCTAAACAAAAAAACATTAATACGAAAATTTTATTTCATTCCAAACATTTATTTTTTTCGAAATATATCTAAATAATAAAGTTCTTAAGTAGGTACCTACTTGTTTTTTTCCATTTTTAAAATAACCCAAACAGACCTTCTTAATTTGAATATGTAATCTGTGGCTAACTAGAGTGGTATATCTAAGGTCTAACCTTAATACGACATGACGGGTTCAATGATTATCGTACTAATTTTAAAATGTTATAGCAACAGTTGTAACGTAAATACTGACCCCGCTTGGAAAGCCATCGCTTCTGTTGTCTACGGAAAGGATTTGAGAAAGTGTCTATGGGAGACATCCGACGGAAGAGAGCTAAGACAAGATGGCGTCAGACATAACCTGACACGGTCGGTGGTGCTCGACGTGATTGAAGGGAGTGATTATGTGTTAGTTTTTTCTTTTCTGTTTGGTGCCGAGGTGCATCTACCCAATCAACCCGAAGTGGGTATGTTTTTTATATTTACTGATGGCCAAATTGTAAGGTTATCAACCCCAACCGCGCGTGCCTGGTGCGTTGGTGGAAATCCCTGCTGAGTATGAACGGATACAAGCGTCGGTGGCTATATCGACGACCCTACAGGACCTAAGGTAGCATCCTCACCTATTATTGACTGGACCCCACGGGAGATGCTGTAGCGGATGGCGCTTTCGAAGTATCGTCATAGACTTCGCTGAAGATGATCGTGGGAATCGGTGAACATCAGGACCTGAGCGGCCTTGCCTGATGCTGAGGAGAAGGATCTGTCCACAAGAGCCATCAGTTATCATTTAAACCGTTTAATTCTGAACTAATACTCCTCTCTACCTTATTCTTTTCTCTAAAATGTTGTCGGGGTTTTTAGAGCCAAATATATACTATGTTTAAATGTGAATAGGGTTTTATTTCCTGTATCATGTTATATATCCAAATCTTCCCGCACTTCATCCATCAGATTCATCCACGAATACTGAGAGATAAAGTCGAACAATAGCAGGAGGAGAGGTTACACAGTTTTAGATATTGGATTTCATTAAAACTTCTCTCTAAAACTTCCCGGCACTAATAAGAAGGATGTGTGCTATTTTCAGCGAAACCGGTCCAGTAATTGAGGAAAAAAATCGAGGACAGACAGATGGACAAACATTCATTTTTATATATAAACATTGACAGACTATTGTCCAATTACACAAAATACATAATACGAAACGAAATAGATAAGAGTTATATAAAAATAATAGTACATACATAATACAAGAATGAAGCAATGACAAAAATGGGACGAAAACATACATTTGAAAGAACATTCAAGTCAAAGCCTGAACAAGGTTTTAAGTCCATCATTTTAGACATTCCAAATGATAGAGGTATAATTTCGTAAAGCCTGACAAAACCCCATAAACGGGATCCACAAATGCCTGATCCGAATGAAGTAATTGTTGTTCTGAAGATGATTGTACATGTTACAACTTATTTTGGGCTCCAAGTGTGTATCTCAAAAACTCAAAAAGATACGAGGCTGTGAATTTGAAAAATATTTATCTTAAAATGTCGCGATATATGGGTGCAAATTACAATCAGAATTACAAAAATCGGACACGAAGGCGTAGAGCGTAAAATGTTGTGTTTCTTGGGCATTAACTATTTAACAATTTCTACTAAACTTCGAAATCGTTTAATTCGTAGAACCCACTTCAAGATGAATTTGCAAACCTCTCGCAGCCAGCCGCCTGACGTCCAGGAAACCTTTTTGGACTGATGACGAAAGACTGTTTCTATCGCGACACTACCCTGAAGAGCGCAGTCGTAGCGAACTCAGTGATAGACCTCGGACGTAAAAAACGAGCACCCTGTTGTGGGCAATCCATGATTTATTCAAGACAGAGCCATTATTCGTGAAACATAGGCTAATCGATTACACAATTATAATTAAATTGGTGAGTGAGGCATAACAGAGGTATGGGAAGTTAATAATTGATAAGTTGCGGAAGGATTCACAGGAAACATGGTCTAATTGAAACCAGTCGGTGTAAAAATACAATAAATCTCTGAATTGTGGTTTGACATAATCCTTAGTAAAACATAGTGGATCGGAGGGCTTCAAAGCAGAGAATGGACGGTTACCTCGGGGGAATTTCCCCTCGGGGTAAGAATAAACTCGTCGAATTTAATGTTGCAAAGACCCAATCATGTCTGATGATTAAAAGGGATGGAAATGACAATATAGTCTCCTTTATTGGAAGCAGCCTTCCCAATATACTTGATATACTTGGTGTAACCCTAAGTGACCAGCCCATGTATGGGGGCTCCATCGAAGCCAGAGTAAAGTTAGCCTCTCAGAAACTGGGCGTATTGTACAGGGCTCGCAGATACTTTAATAGTAAACTACTGACCCTGTACGCCCCACTGTAGAATTTGGCAGCAACCTGTGGTCGGGAGCTCAAAAACTTTTGAAAAAAAAACCTTGACTCTGTGCAGAAACGGGCGGTCTCTTTGATAGATTCGCATATTTTAATAAACGAATTGCAATCTTTGGAGCACAGACGTCAGATGAGAATGCTGCCCTTATTCTACCGGTATCTCAATAGTAAATGCTTTGAGGAACTAGTTTCATTGATCCCATCGGCACCGGTGTACCCAACGTTTGCTCATGGTTAACATTTTCCTCATGAGAACGCGTTGCATCTATGACTCGTTATTGAGTTCAACAGCTCGGCTGTGGAATGATTTGCCAGCCTCTGTGTTTCCTCCCCCCTACAGCATGGGTCTTTTCAAGCCCCAGGTTCACTCCTTCCTATCCTCTAAACAACCGTAGCATTCCTAAAGATGACATAGGTCTTGGAGGAAATTATTTCCTTCAGAACCTTCTGCGTGGAAACTAATGTAAAAAAATTTCAAATACATTTCTGTTGCTTCCCGCATTACTAAAGCCAGCGATCTAAAAAAAAAACCAAGTGCAAAAGCAAACAAAGCATTATTATTCAAGTGCTTAAAAACGTGGATTGATCTCTATTCGTTCCGATTCGTTCCGGCTGTAAGATTTTCTAAGAAACCAGCTCTTTAGCGGTATTAGTCCAATAACTAATAAGTTATAACGTCTGGCAGATCCTATTTCCATTCTGTTATTGCCAACATCAGTCATGCTTTAGTATTTTGTCGGGACGTTTTCTAAAATATCTTTGTCGCCCGTAAATTACGAATAATTAGGCGAAATATTCAAATTTTATGGAGCCATTGTTTTACGTGGAGTACAAAAAGATTCGCGGCTTGTTTGATTGGGGGTTTTGTGAATTCTCTTTTTAACATCTTAAAAATCATCAGCTCTTGTCTGCCACTGCTGGATGAAGGTATTCACGATTCACTCCGACTATTCTGCGGAGTCTATGATTCATATCAGACGGAGTCAGTGTTTTATGTTGAATACAAAAAGATTCGCGGCTTGTTTGATGGATGTTTTGTGAATTCTCTTTTTAATATCTTAAAAATCATCAGCTCTTGTCTGCCTCTGCTGGATGAAGATATTCATGGTTCACTTAGACTATTTTCTGCAATCTAAGATACAAATCAGACCAAGTCAGTGTTTTATGTGGTGATACAAAAAGACTCGCAGCTTTTTTGATGGGGGTTTTGTGAATTCTCTCTTTAACATCATAACAAGATTTCACAGACTAGATCCATTTCCTTCCTTTCTCTCCCACTCCTTCCCACCACCATAGGCTAAACTTGTAACTTTTTTTGTATTTCTTGTAATATAAATTATTTGGACGCTTGAGTAAAAACCTATTTAGTTAAATTCAATGATTGTCTATCTGTCTGTCTGTCTTCGATTTATCGAAAATCACTCAACCGGTTTTGCGGAAAATAGTAAAGTTTGTTCTTATTATTGCCGGGAAGGTTTAGGGAGTAGTTTGGATGAAAAACAATACGTAAAACTGTTTGTATGAAAAACATTTAACGCCATGTTTTATTTAGGTTACTCTGGTTAGCCACAGTATTCAAAAGAAGATGGTTTGTTTGGTAGTAGGTACCAACTTAAAAACTTTTTATTTATATATATTTTGAAAAATTAATTTTCAGAATGAAATAAAATTTTCAAGTGAATGTTTCTTTTTTTGATTCTTTAATTGGAAGTAGTAGATCGCTATCAAATCAATTATGGCGCACAAATGACAAGCAAGAATTAACAAATTCATAACTTTATTCAAAATAAAAATAATATCATGTAAGGACAATGCCTTACCTTCAAAAATAACCAGAATCCGGTTCCAGGGCGTTACTAGAGAATATCCAACATTCTGGGAACAAAAATCAATAAAAGCATGACGCATAGAATCACAAAGAAACAAGTAGACCCCTACTTAATATGCTTTGCATAATCTCAAGTGATAGAACGTTCGCCGTTGTGTGTGTCACGCGTTAGGTTGCATAATATAATGAGAACAACAAAGTCAGTATTTTTTTCTTTTTAAAAACAATTAATAAAACACTCATCGTGTGGGAAATTTCACTCGGATGATTCGAAACAATAAAATCATCTTTTCCGCATTTTGTTATTACGGAACTTAAATCAATTTTACATGACTACGTATAGTTTTAAAATAGTGTAGAAATTTATTTATAAAAAAACAGACTTTAACCAGCGTTTACTAAGTACATTTTTTAATTAAAAAATTTAGGTTTCATTTCGGTGTTTGGTGAGAATTTTTTTTAATTTTAGACCATTAAAAAATGGCCCTAAACATGACTTTGCAGGTTGCTAACTCAAGAAATACGACAAATGATTCATCTATAAATTCTATACGGGTAGTTTTTAGCTGAAAAATTATATATCGAACTCCCACGTAATATCAAAAAAATCTAATTCAATTTTTTTTTTTATTTAATTTTACGACAGAAAAAATACAATTCAAAAAGTCCCGATAAACTACTTTTTTGTATTCAATTTATTTTTATAACTTATTGAAGTTTGTAAACCTCATTGTAATATTTTAATCATTGAAGAAGATAATATTTAAGTTGGTTAAGCGGTTACCCCGGATAGGTAGAGGTCCTGGGTTCGAGTCCCAGATGCGACTGAAATCTTTTTAATTTCTATTGTTCATTTGGGATGTGTTAATATTATCTTCTTCAGTGATTAAAATACTTTTTTCTAGTTTGTTTAACGGCAGCTTGTTATTTTAAACATAAAATTTACAGACAAGGTTACAAAATATGTAAAATAAAAACTTTAAAAAATACATATATAACAAGCTTAAAACATAAATATTTATCATGAATATTTCTACAAAAATATATTTAAAAAAAATGAATACAATAAAAAACGTAAACGAAAGCAATAAACCATAAATAGAGTAATATTTCCTTATTTCTAATACAAATAGCTTATTTCAGCTAGCCAAGTTTTCAATGTGTTTATTAATGGTTTAGTTTTAATACGGTTTTTTTTTTTATTTCAGCTGGTATCATATTTATACAACTAGGAATCATTTGATCTAAAGTTCTTTGTCCATATTTGTTTTTATGCTTAGGAACCATTAATCCTTCATTAAAATTGAGACGAGTATTGTAAGTGTGCTCTAGTCTATTTGTATTAAATATAGGGTTATTAATGTGCTGAAATAATGAATAATCGCATAACGTGCAGCAAAACTTGGCTTCAGGAATTAACAGAAGAAGAACTGACTAGTATTCTCAAAATAATGTCATAGAAATTACTGGAAAGACCCTACTCAAACCTTGAAGTTGAAATATAGAAATCGCTGAAACCCCTTTATTCAAAACCTAGTTCGCCTCAGCACAGGATCTCCTAGTTAGGAAGACTATGAAAAAAATTCTATTATATATATGTATTTTTAATATTGATACCTTAAAAACTAATAAAAAAATAAAAAAAGTTAGGAAAATGAGTATGGTTTCAAAAGACAAAAACTCTCACGTTGTAATAATTAAATTCTATAAAATACATCCCAAAATGTTTGAAATTATGTGCAGTTCGCAGAGTAAATAAAGTATAGAGATGTCCTAATACGTAAGGGGAAGCAACCTAAATAAGAAGGGCAGAGGGCGAGCTAGGCGTGCCGCCAATTTAAGTAAAACTGATATTGGGGCATATTTAACGCAAAATAAATCATAATTATTCCATAATTTCATTAAAAGATTGGTATTCATTTCATGGCGTCAATATTAATAATTGACTTAAAAATTACTCTGTAAATTACTCTGTAAATTAATATTAATAATAAAAATAATTACTCTTTTAATTTCTAATATAAATTTGTTATTCAATGTTTTACAATAATGTTTTTATTAACAATTTTGATTAATTATTACCTACTTTGATCAATATTTGTTTACGTTCATAATTTGTCTATTCTTAAATTATTGTGTACTATGTTTATCATTTGTCTATACTTGATATTGTTATTTTTTTAGTATTGTGTATTCTTGATGAGGAAAGCTTCCCTTTCGAAACATGTTGATATGTATATATTTTAATAAAGTGATGATTACAAAGTTTTTTTTTAATACATGATTATTATTCCGTTTCTGATGTACTGTACAAGTATATAAATAATGTGTTATGTTTTTTTGATGATTTGTTTATTTCAAGATATGAGGTGACTTGCGGTTTTTACATGGAATCCACCACATACGACTAATAAAACAAAGCTTTTTATCACATCGGTAAAAAATCTGTCAGGTTTTGCGTGGAATTCCCCAAAGATTTTTTTATCGACATACCAACCTTTACTTAATGACATCCAAATGAAATAATACAAATTTAAAAATGTACAGTAGAAATCGTTTAAGACGAATACGTTTAACATGAAAAAACGGTTAGCAAGAATAATAATATATTTCTGAATCCAAAGTGTTGAATGTCTTCATAGCGGGGTTTGGATTCCTCCACAAATGATCTCCACTAACTGCTGTTCCTCGTCATTCACCTCCACTCGTCAGTCCTTATAGTCCTGCTCCAATTCTCTTTCCCGTAGTCAATCAATCTCTTCTTAAACCTGCCTCTAGGTGGCTTCCACTTTTTTAAAAAAAAAATTCATACAGGAGGCCCCGAAGGAAATAATTTCCCTCAAGGCCTATATCATATTTGGAGATGCTGTATGGAGGGTATTTTAGACATTTTAGAGGATTAGAAGAAGTGAATCTGGATCTTGAAGAGACACGCGTTATAAGAGGGAGGAAGTACAGAGACTGACATATCATTCCAAAGCCGAGGTGTTGAACATAAGAACGAGTCGTAGAAGCGACCCCTTCTCATGTGGCAAATGTCAACAGTTTACAAATGTTCGGCGCGCGTTTGGCGTGCTTCCCGACTATTCACTAGTGCTGAAGGCATCCCCAGAACATCTTCCATTGAAATGCAGATAGAACAAGGACAGCATTCCCGCCTGACGTCTGTGATCCAAAGATTGCAATCCGTTTGTTAAAATAGGCGAATCTATCAAACGGATCACCTGTTTCTGCATTCTGCACAGTCAAGGATATTTTTCAGATATTTTGGGGCTCCAGACCAAATTCAACAGTGGGGCGCACTTGCGATTTGTACAGGGTCGACAGTTGTGCACTATTAGAGTATCTGCGGGCTGTGTACATTACGCCCAGCTTCTGAGAGGCTAACTTTACCCTGGCTTCGATAGAATAATAAATATATGGAAATCTTTGCCTAACTTAGAGTGATTCGTCTTGCGGCATGTACCTATATGAATCGTGTAGGCATTTAGTGGATCGTAATTCAGACAGCATCTTGACTGATCCAATCGTTCCATTGACATCGGTAGATCATCCGATTAGCATTCCGTTTGTATTCTTTAGCTATGCGCTATGAACATAGATTTGGACATAGACAGTAGGGTGGGCCGTCAGATTGTTGTGCGCGATCAAAAACTGAATACCAACAACAACAACAATAAAAAAAAAGTTATTTCACAATGTGTGCTTTGCGTCGTCCTCGGTAGAGCACGTGTTCAATTTGAGCGTGGTATATTGCGGTTGGCGCGTGTCTTGATAACTATATTTATTGTTTATCCTGTTAAAATAAATACACCCTAAAGTGAATCGATATTTTTCACCATGTCGGAAGGTAGTTCTATTGCGAATGATCGTAATTTATCAAATGACAGCGGCACTACGGACGGCGATACCTTTGTTCCCATAAATGATGATAGTGACGACGGAAATGAAGTTATTGTACATCGCAATAAAATATTGCGAATAGAAAGTGAATCTTCGGATTCGTTTTCAAAAACAGAATTGTGAACTGAAATAATCGCATATTTTTGTATTTTTTAATATTTTTTTGTAGTTATAAATGTATATTTTTTTAAAATTAGAACTATAATATTCTTAAAATTTCATTATTTTCTTGTATAATTTCAAAACGAATCATTAAAATTCAATGATATTTGTTCAAGTTATTGAATACCGTACTGTTTTTATTTTTATTTAAAAACACAGAATATCTGTAGCAATTTATATACATACTTGCAAAATAAGCATAGCACTAAAACGGTTAAAATAAATCTCCGTGCATTGATGGTCCACCCTATTAAAAATGACTCGACCCTGACTCTAGAATAGTCTGTAACTCGTAAACAATGCACTTTTCTAATTGTATACTTGAGGAAATGGTCAGCCAAGGTCAGATAGTCGGATTCCGTTTGAATTTGGCCGAAATAATCACATCAATTCAAAGCAGGTCGATGTTAATTTATCGATGGACGCGCGTCTCTAATTTTAACTATGTTTTGAACTGGTGAAGGAATGCGGGTGATCCGATAAATAGGTAATCGATTTACCAATTCTTTCTTTATAGTTTTTAAAATTACGAATAAAAATAATTATTCTGTAAGTATATTGAAACATATAAATAATTAGTGGATTTTTTTTGTTAAATAATAATTTATTGACTCTAATATCTCTGCTGGATTTCCAAATGCCTCATCGAATAGCTTGATGTACGTGTAGTTCTGCTGAACGGAGACTGATGATATTGTCGGGAAGCTACTGGAATGATTTCTCACGAGTAGAGATGGTGTGGTCATTTGAAATTTCAAGTATCATATACAAGGGTGCGGTAGGAACTTGAATTGCTACAAATTGACCGTTTATCGAGTTTATTAATGCGTCAAGTTCACACCAGGAGCCTTGACTCAATTTCTTTGGTGGCCAAGTCCTCCATCATTGTACAGGCAATATTTTCTTTTTAAATTATCTTACCAGTGGCGGTTTTCTTTAAAGTGCGATTGTATAGTGAACTACTATTAAAATATGAAAAAAAATAAGACAAACCTGCATTATAATATGAGCACATTATAAACAGCTCGTCGTTAAAATTCTGACTATAAAATCCACGCGACCGAATTCTACGGTTGAAGAGCAACGCGATGTTCCCATAGGTGCAGCTCTGAATGAATTCAGCACATGAGCTCACGATCCCAAGCAAAAACTTCATACAAAAAACAAAACTTCAAACGAACTATGTTAAAGTTTGTGCCCAGCGCTAACGAAGGAATGTTTTTAGACGCGTGAAGTTTAACGAGTGTCACCGAGATGGCTCATCCGGCCGACTTAACTTTGCGAAATAAGGATGCAAGTTGAATGTTATTATTTTACTTTCTGGCTTTATTTCCTCCTTGAATTTGTCTAACCATTTGCTTTTAATGAAATTTGACCGATTATAAAGACGTTATATTCCTAAGTTACTAAAGTTTCGACAAACGCCGTATTGTCTTGATTCGCTAGTTATTACAGTACCATGGCCTCCATGGTCGATTGGTAAGGCTCTCGACTACGAATCCGAAGGTCGCGGGTTCAAATCCCGGCGTGCACAAGTAATTTAAAAAAAAATTAATTTGTACTGTTTCAAAATTAATTAATTTTAAAATAATGTGCAATATATTTGTGAACGTACCAGAGTGGAAGATACTTTCAGTATCGCCCTGGTGAAAGACCACCATTCAGAATTGAAACGTTGTCTAGTTAATCCTAACCAGGAAATATTTGTCTTTCTTTGTTAAAAAGGTAATATATAAGTGACAAATTTTCTGTTTTATATTCAGAAACGTACCCACATAAACCGCAAATCACATTTAAATAAACTAACTAGATACACGCGTTTCACGTATAAGTTAGATAAAGTACGTTAAATTGTATTTCTCGTGAATTTATTCTCGTACAAGGATGTTCCTAAAACATTGAAAACAGACATTTCCTGAAAATAAACACGGTCTAACTACATATTAAATCCATCCTATATGGGAAAAATAATTAAAGGAGCTACTTACATGATTTGATCAACGATAAATTTAAAAACATCCTTTTGTAAATATATATTAAACAAATTATCACGGGGAATATTGAAGAATTTCAAATAAGCTTAATTGTCAAAATGCTAATTGTAAAATAATTTTCCCATTTGCCATTTGTTACTAACTAATTAACTAACCGTTACCCTGTTTTCCCACAGGGGTAGGCAGAGAGGACGGACCGCCAAACAACTCGATCTTGGCATACACTTCTCGCTTCATTCACATTCATATTACGTCTCATTCATCATTTTCTGTTATTCCGACTTCTGACATGGCCCGACTCAAGTATTTGGTTCACTTGATCGTGCCATGCCTTTCCATTCAAATTGGCGTCATATGTTTTCCTTAGACTCCTTTTTTCGTTCATTCGCTCAACATGATCAAACCATCTAAGCGTCCCTCTCTTAATCTTACTCATTACGCTTATATCAGCCTTGCATTCTTGACAAATCTGAAAAATTTTAGCAGGATCATATATGGTTTTACCACACATTCGCCTCTGAGATCTCATTTCTATAGCACTCAGTCTACTTTCATCCTTCTTCAGCCAGTTTCATGCCTCACTGCCATACATCAGGGTTGGTATCAGCATTCCATTGTGGACTGCTAGCTTCGCTTCTTTGGACAACTTTTTTATAACGCCAAACGTGTTCAGTCTTCCGTTAATGGAGTTTTTGCATTCACCCTTCTTTCGATATCCCTATTCTTTTTATCTCTCGAACACATACTTCCCAAATACACAAACTCAACGACCTGGTCCAAGTATTCATCATTCACAACTATATTGCACACAATTTTCGTACTCTCTTTCAAACACCATGACTTTACTATTCATCATTAGCTCATTTTTCATAGATACGAGTACTTCGTTCATTCTAGATACGAGGGACTGTAGATCTTCCATACTGTTAGCAATCAGCACCGCATTATCAGCATACAACAGGCAACATACTTTCAGTATTCTTTTTTTTAAATTTTATTATGTAAACGCCCAAAGGGCTTTTATATAATAAAATACAAATACAACAAATACAACATTTTTAAAATCACATAAGAAAAATAAAAATAGAAAACATGCACAAAAGTTAAAATACACTTGAACACAGTTAAGTTACACTTGAAAAAAGAAAAATTTAAAAACTGAACCATAGCTAAAAATACACGTTAACAGAAAATATAAATAGTACAATATCCACAAAGTTAACATTAATAACAAATAAGTAAATAATGTTAAAGTCGTATTTAACAATAATTTATAAAATAGGCGGAAACAATTCGTTCATCCTTCTTTTGAAATTTGCCAAGTTTAGATTATTGTCAAATACATCCATACCATTTTAGTATTTGTTACTAATAATAATTGCTATCATTATGACAATCGTTAAAGTTCATAGCTATTAATCATTAATTATTACACCTCCTTTAAATTGGTGACACGTGACGAAAGAGGTCGTAAACTGAAGTGTAAAGAAGGACAAAAGACGCCATGAGCAATTTGCAGAAGATATGGAGTGACAGAATAACGAAGACCACCAGAATGAGATTCGTCCGGGCGCTGATTTTCCCATATTCCTTTACGGTGGGGAAACATGGATACTCAGAGCCAGCGAATGGAAGCGGATAGCCGCCCTCGAAATGTGGTGCTTTTTTGTTATCTGTAAAACCTATTTCGTTAGAAAATAATTTAAATTCCCTATTTTGTGAGGTTTGTTACACTTTTTTTTGTTTATTTTTTAATTTTTATTTAATATAAATACATATAGAATATTTAATAGTACAGATATAATAGCTAATTACAAAGAAGTATAAATTTATTTTACAAAAAATGCCCAACTCAATAGATAAAGATTTCTCGTGTTTGTGTTGCGGAGCACCGCCATCTAGCGACAGTAGTGAATAAATAAAAGTACATCAAGAATGTAATATAAAATATGTTTGTGAAAGACTAAAAGTACATGATACTAGAAATGCAACAATAAGGCGCATACAAGATATATAGTACATTCATATTTCGAATGACCTGATTGAATATTTCTAGAAAATATTTTGCTATATATATGTTTATAATGTGTTTCCTCCGTATTTAAATGACAATGTTTTCTTAAGTGATCGATTAAAATTATTTTTTTCTAACTAAATTGGTTATGCAGGTGATAAATAATTATTTTAAACACCCGTCCAAATTAGAATTGGGTGGGAGTAAATAAATCATATAAGTAAGTCGTCGCAATGAGGATTAACCACAGTTTTCAAAATAATAAAAACTAAAATGCTTGCAGAACTTAATAATAACATTACTGATATGATTTATAAAAACAACAATCTTAAGTTTCTTTTAATATCTAGAACTTTCGTAAAATCTGTTGAATCTATCACCTTTTTTTCCATGCAATAATAAAATGCATGTAAGTGGCCCATTAATGTTTCTTCCTAGGTTTTATAAATGATCTAATTCTAACAATTATTTATTATCTTCAAATCACACCGATTTCTTTTGATAATTAGGTTGTTATTATATATGCATTTATTGAAAACATCATTAAATAACTACACAAGGGTAATAGGTACATTAGTTTAATGTTCATGTTATATTTATTCGATCGAGTATTCAGGTGGTAGAGTTGATCGCTTTGGTTTGAATTTGTGATATTGTAATTTCGACATCCTTGAAACTTGTGGAAGAAAAAAAAAGATGTAATCTTTTTTTAAATTACTGGCATCCTGATTACCAAGAAACGATTTTATTTTATATTCTCTAGTTCTGAAGAGAACCAGGCAGTATAAAAGGAAAATCGAAATAAACGAAAAGATTCTCACTTTTTTTTGTGAGTACCGCACAAGAGTTCCAATTGCTCCCAATCGTCTGGAGCCAGTAAGATTATGGTATCCCAAATTGGGGTAAGTTGTGAGGCTGAAGGTAATGTTAAGGAGAACGAGATGGGAAGAGGAAGTTGGGGATGTACCAAATACAGGAAGAAATATTCCTCGGCGGCAAAATGTTTCTCCCAGAATTCGCTTTTCCCCATCAGCGGTAAACAGATCTGAATAGCCGGGCACTTCACAATCTTCCACTTACCCACATTGCGCTGAAACAATACTGACTTTTCCTAGATGCCATATATATATCAATGTGTTTATAATATATTCGTCTCGATAGGGCTAAAGTAATACTGACTTTTCCCGGAGGCCATATATATATATCAATGTGTTTATAATATATTCGTCTCGATAGGGCTAAAGTAATACTGACTTTTCCCGGATGCCATATATATATATATCAATGTGTTTATAATATATACGTCTCGACAGGGCTATAGTAATACTGACTTTTCCTAGATGCCATATATATATCAATGTGTTTATAATATATACGTCTCGACAGGGCTATAGTAATACTGACTTTTCCTAGATGCCATATATATATCAATGTGTTTATAATATATACGTCTCGACAGGGCTATAGTAATACTGACTTTTCCTAGATGCCATATATATATCAATGTGTTTATAATATA